>JAJIZL010060480.1:0-30245 GCA_023969395.1 Amblyomma maculatum
CGTCTAAGAGGCGTGTGCCCCTATGAAGGATAAAAATGAAAGGAATATAGTTCGTTACTTGTTCCCAATTTCTCGTAGAATCCCCTGGTTTCTAGTAGCGATGTGTCAACTAGGAGTTGTGTAAAATTTAGGCTGCAGCTCTGTACGTACCCGCTGCGGTGGTGTAGAGGTCAAGGCGCTTGACTACTGTGCCCAAGTATGCAGGATCGAGTCCCGGCCGCGGCTGCCGCTTTTCGATGTTGGTGAAAAACAAGGCTCCGGTGTGCTGTGCATTGTCAGTGCACATTAAAGAACCCCAGGTGTTCTAAATTTCCATAGCCCCCTACTGCGGCGTCTCTCATGGCCTGAGTCGCTTTGGGACGTTAAACCCCATGAACCAAACCAAGCCTCCTGCACGTGATGCCGCTTTAAATTTTTTGAGCGTACCAATAGGAGTGCTTACAAAAACAAAGCAGTGCAAATCACCTGTTAAATTTGTTGGTCGCATAACAGCCCTATCTCACCCTATCTTTTACGTAAACCGATATAATTAATTCGGTCTAACAACCGTCACCATACTCGTTTCGGCTCTGATGTTGTCGGGAGTTGTCAAATTAGGCGTTCGACAGGCCCATACTTGATCGACAAGTGCTGAGTAATGGATGGGTAGTGTGAAGGATGGTTAAGTCGAAGGAAAAACGATTTTCAAATTGGATGAAATACAGCGATTTGAAATTAGGGGTTTTGTTAATAATGTGGGTCAACTAGTTCTGAATTCTTTCGGTAAGGAAAGGTTGTAGTTTGGGGCAACAGTACTGCAACAAATATACATAAAATTTCCGTCCTCCAGAAACGAGCTCTCCGCGCAGTTGGAAATGTGTTAGCCTTGAAACACACAGCACCACTTTTTCGTACACACATTAAGGCGCAAGATATATATGCGCACAAATTACTTCGCACCTATAAACGGGCCATTAAAGGTACCTTAGACCTATCTTTAGATTTAACCCAACTAACAAAACCTTCCAATGCCTATTGTTTTCGTAATCCATCAAACTGGCTGGTTCGGTCAACACGAACTAATTATGGTGAAATGACGACTCAACATATGTTACCAACACTACTAAATCAGTATGATGCGCTTCAGATTGATATCGCACAACTGTCGCAAAAGAGTATAGCTGAACTGTTTATATAGCGTCGTTTACTGCCCCGTACATAATGTATCGTAGTATAATATACTATGTGTGTCCTAGTAATTGGAGTCTGATTATGTACACCTTTTTGCTTATGTATTTTGCATGTTCATTTTTCTTTGATCATGTACACCTTTTTACTTATATATTTTGCATGTTGATTTTTCTGTATTATGTATAAGTGTATTATGTATAATTAATGCAGTCAAATTATGTATAAACGTAAATAGTGCATCGTTCGTCAATGCTACTGGGTGAACGGAGCACAGTCAAACTGCAATAAAAGCAGCTTTTTCTTCTGTCACCCTTTTCCGCGGTGCATTGCATGTGAAAATAAACTCATTGATAGATTGATTGATTTATTAATTGATTGATTGAATACCGTAATATCGCCTGTTAAAAAATTAGGAGGACGCTTGAGCCTCACCTTAACAGTGTACGCGAAGGGTTTTAACTCCACCTTTTCATTGCGCAAATGATTCTTGATTTTTCTTGTTTAAATCGTTATAGTTTTGAAAATATTATTACTGTAACGCCAGTACACATCCCAAACAAACGTTAGTAAGTGATACGTACGAGATCGTGCTGCCTGGATTATTTTCTAACCCGCTGGTTGGGTGCAGTGGTCAGGGCGCTCGAATACTGTGCCCAAGGATGTGGATTCGAATCTTGGGCACGGTGGCCGCAGTTTGATGGAGGCGAAAAAGAAAGACGCCCGTGTACTGCGCGATGTTTCTAAAACCCCCCCCCCCCCCCCCCCCCCACTCCTTTAAAGCGTCTCTTATAGCCTGAGTTGCTTTTGGAAGTTAAATCCCATAAACCAAACCAAGCCTTCCCGCTTGGTACCAACGACATTTCGTGATCAAAGCAAGAAAAAAGCACTTGATGCCTTATTCGTTGCGGGCCCGTTTGGCATGCAGAGTACCTGGTTTCGAAATCGAATGGTGACAGGTTTATTTTATTCAGTATATTTCATAGCTTTACTTTGTATGTAGGGTGCTTGAAATTATCGCACGACGGCAAGTGGTTTTATATCATATAACCCTGTTGAGTAATAAGGATGTTTCTGCACGCTGCTACTACGACGCTGACGACGTTTCGATAAAACATGTATACGCTTCACGTATACACTTTCGGGATCACCGGATGGGGTACTTAAAACTAGGAAACAAGCTGTTGTGGTGTCAATTGCGTAGGAGGAGAAATACCGTTAAAAACTCGAAATTAGTATGCACAGGAAGATGTGATTGGATCAAACCTTAAGGGGCTGGTCCTGACAAGCACTACTTGGAGTCCCTAGTACGAGACCCCAGTGGCGTCGGCCGCAGCGCGGGCGCGCTCCACCAAGGCCTTTTGGGCCTGATGGTCAGAGCAGCCAAGGAGGGTCACCTCACTGTGCTCCCGGGTGTGGTTGGGGTAGACGAGATAGAAGGTTTGGTTGGGCAGGCCCACACCATGTGGTAGATGTCTGCCGACTTCTCAGCACAGTGTGGCCGCTGCCCAAGATAGAGGGTCAAGTGTTTTAGAGCTGCAGGGCACAGCAAGTATTAGTATTATCACAGAAGCAGTGGAACTGTTTAAGCAGATTTACTCACAACTAAGCAAAAGGGCAGGCAAGATAAGGAACGCAACCGACTGGTGGGCGAGAACCGAGAGCGAAGAAGACGAGCGCGTGAAAGTCTCCCGAGCTCGCAACATGGCGGCGCCAGTAAGACAACATTGCGGCATCGCCCCGATGCCGAGTGGCGCGGTCGAGGATACCCGTAGTCGACGAGGGTGCCGCGTTCACATCAAGAACTTAAAGGAAGCAAAAAAAAAAAACACACGTAGCTTGATCAAGCGGGAGTAGAAGGGCTTCATTCTGGCGGCATGTAGGACTTCCGATTGTGCTTGTGTCGGGATGAGCGAACAGTTCTTTGCGGGGTCACTTCGCAGGTGACGTCGCTGAGTTTGCGTTGTATTTCGTACGGGCACAAGCGGCGCACAAGCTTCTCGGAGTGAACCCGCTGGCGAACAGGTGTCGACATCCAAACCTGATCGCCAGGTTTGTAAATTAGCTCCCTGCGGCGAAGGTTATAAAGTCGAGCATCTTTAATTTGCTGTGTGCGGACTCTCAGTCTAGCCAGCTGGCGAGGGCCCTCGGCATGCTGCACGAATCGTTGGGTGGGAAATATCTGGCAGTAGCATTGCGTCCAGCATGGTGATAGCTTCGCAACCGTACACCAAACGAAACGGTGTGAAGCGGGTCGTTTCCTGGACTGCGGTGTTATACGCAAATGTTGCATACGGTAGTATGTGGTCCCAGTCCTTATAATATTCGTCGACGTACATAGAAAGTATATCGGCGATGGTCTTATTGAGTCGCTCAGTAAGGCCATTCGTCTGAGGGTGGTAAGCTATTGTTCTGCGATGCCAAGTGCCACTGAGCTGCATCACTTTCTGGGTTAGAGCTGAAGTAAATGCCGTGCCCCTGTCAGTTAAAACGATCGCAGGGGCACCGTGACGAAGGACTAGATTAAAGATGAAAAAGTTCGCAATATCATAGACGTGCCGCTGGAAAGAGCTTTCGTCTCACAATAGCGGGTTAGATAATCTGTGGCGACTATAGTGTACCGGTTGCCCAATGATGACCTAGGAAATAGCCCGAGCAAGTCCATACCTGACTTGGTGAAAAAGTACTTGCGGAGGAACAATAGGCTGCAGCAGACCAGCCGGCTTGACAGGTAGTATCTTCCGAGGTTGGCAATCACGGCACGTCCTAACATAGCGCTGAACCATAGCGGCAAGCATGGGCCAGTAGTTCCTTGCTCGTACTCGTGCCAAGGTGCGAGAAAAACCGAGATGTTCGGCAAAAAAATCATCGTGGCATGCCTGCAAAACGTCGGTACGGAGCGGCGTTGGGACAATCAGCAGATGATGAATGTCTGTGAAAGCGTATTTTTTCTTGTAGAGGACGCCGTCACGCAAGCAGAACCACGACAGGCCATGCGTGAAAAGGCGAGGCGGCGATGAGGTGGTTCCTTCGAAGTAATCGATGAGGGGCCGCAGTTCGGTGTCGACTCGCTGCTGTTGAGCGAGATCTGGCGTCGAGAGAGCGCCGAGAAAACCGGAGTCATCTGTTTCAATTGAAAAACATGGGATAGCGTCTCGGAATAGGCAGTCAGCGTCATTGTGTTTCTTGCCGGACTTGTACACTATAGTGACGTCGAACTCCTGTAAGCGGAGACTCTAGCGGGCTAACCGGCCTGAAGGATCTTTAAGGTTCGCTAACCAACAAAGTGAGTGGCGGTCGCTGACCACTCTAAACGGCCGACCATACAAATACGGCCGAAATTTTGTTACCGCCCACACAACTGCAAGGCACTCCTTTTCGGTAGTAGAATAATTCGCTTCGGAACAAGACAGGGTGCGGCTGGCGTAAGCTATCACCCGCTCAACGCCTTCTTGCCACTGAACGAGAACTGCACCGAGGCCAACGTTACTGGTGTCGGTATGCAATTGTGTGTCGGCCTCCTCGTCGGAGTGGCCAAGTACGGGCGCTGTTTGAAGGCGCTTGCGAAGCTCCTCGAAGACCCTTTTCTGCTCGTCGGCCCAGATGAAAGGCTCGACGTCCTTTGTGAGATGGGTCAATGGTTCCGCTATTCGGGAGAAGTCATGCACAGATGTCCTGTAATATGCTAATATGCACAGAGGCCCAAAAGTCGACGCACGGAACTTTTATCAGTGGGGGTCGGGAAAGCAACTACGGCAGCCGTCTTCTCTGGATCATGGCTAATTCCCTCAGCACTCACGACGTGACCCAGAAACTTGAGCTGTTGGAATGCAAAGTGGCATTTTTCTGGTTTTAATGAAAGTCCGGCCCCGCGGATTGCATTCAGCACGGCCGTCAATCATTTGAGGTGCTCCTTGTAGGTCGCAGAGAAAATGACAACGTCAATGTAGACGAGGTACGTCTGCCATTTCAGGCCGGCTAGGAAAGTGTCCATTATTCTTTGAAAGGTTGCGGAAGCGGAGCACAAGTCGAAGGGAAGCACCTTAAACTCGTACAGTCCGTCAGGAGTAATGAATGCGGTCTTCTCGCGATCCCGTTCATAGACTTCGATCTGCCAGTACCGACTGCGTAGATCGAGCGATGAAAAGTATCGTGCGTGGCGGAGTCGGTCGTACGAGTAATCGATTCGAGGCAATGGGTAGACGTCCTTTTTCCTAATTTTGTTAGGCCTTCTATAGTCGACGCAGAATCTGAGTGCTCCGTCCTTTTTAGCGACAAGCACAACTGGTGAGACCCATGTGCGAGTGGACGGCTGGATCACATCATCGCGGAGCATTGCATCAACCTCCACCCGAATAGCCTCTCGTTCTTTCGCCGATACTCGGTAGGGGTGTTGGTGGATAGGGCACTCGGTGGGATCAACCATAATTCGATGTTTGGTTACTGACGTCTGTTTCACTTTGGAAGTGACGGCAAAGCAGTTACAGTAAGTGCCCAGAATTGCTTTAAGGCAGCGCTTCTGGGTATGAGACAATGCAGAATTCACGTCAGTTTGAACAGTATGTCCAGTGCTCTCGGGAGGGTTCTCGATGGCCTTTTCGTGGCGCAATGGGCGGATGGTGCGCTGACTGTCAAAATAAGCGATAGCAGTACCTTGCGGTAAATGGCGGTATTCGGCACTAAAGTTCGTTAAAAGCAGTTCAGTTCGTTTATTTCTCAAGGCAAAAACCCTCCGAGCGACGCCGACTTGTAGGCTCAACAATAAATTGACGTTTGTTTCCGCGAGGCCTTGAAAGGCGGGGTTTGTCGCACTGCACTGTAACAAACAAACTGGTGCGTGGAGGTAGAGTGACATGGTCGTCGCACACTCGGAAAACTGGCCTGCCTGTGTAGTCGTCGCTGTGCTGTGTGTACTCGTCGGAAATTGCGCGGTGAGTGGAAAACGTCACCATGAAGTCACGGAGGTCGATGATTGCGCCGTTTTCTCTAAGAAAATCAAGGCCGAGAATCAGGTCCTTGGAGCACTCTGCTAGCACAACAGAGCAACACGAGAAAGTTACGTGGTCAATCTAGACACGAACGACGCACACTCCGAGCGACGTTACCACATGTCCTCCGGCTATCCTTATTGGGGCTCCGTGCCAAGAAGTCAGGACTTTTCGCAGAATGGTAGCAAGGCCATGACTCATAACGCAAAAATCAGCGCCGGTATCTACAAGGGCAGTCGTATTGTGGTGCGGCGTGTCAGGGATCATCCGGCTGACGGGTCGTTCGTTGCGTCGAATTGCGGCGTCGAAGGTAAGCTTCCGTGATCGTCGGGAGGTCGTCGGACTCATTGGTCGTGCGGTGCGTCGATTGGTGTCGTCGGAGGAAAGCTTCGGCGATCGTCAAAAAGTGGTCGGACTGTTGGTCGGAGCGAAGAGTCGGAGGTTTGTCTGTGTGATCGAATCCGTGAGCGGAGGATGTTGTTCGCAGTGTTCATCGATGGCGGCCCTACCCCCGAGGGTCGCCGTCTTCAGTTTTCCCGGAGCGGACTTGGGGACTGCCTGAAGGAAGAACGGCGGATGGAGGAAAACTGTTTCGGCGATGGTGACCTGGACTGGCGTCACTGAGGGACGCAGGTGGGACGTTGTCGCTGAGGTATTGGTCGATATCCTGAGGTTGTTCTCCATAGCGCGGCCGTGGGGAATCAGGGGGAAGTCCGCGCACGCCCATCCGACGGTACGGGCAGTGGCGCAGAACGTTACCAGCTTCGCCGCAGTGAAAGCACAAAGGCAGTTTGTTCGGCGTACGCCACGCGTGTGCTTTGCGAACGGGTGGTCGAGCTTCAGGCACACCAGTCGAAACTGGATATTGGGGTAGAGGACGAGCGGGAGGAGCAGGGTTGCAGAGTGCCGATGGTTCAGGCGCAGGGGTACGCAACGCGTCGCTGTACGCCATGATGTGTGGCGCAGGCGGCTCGGGGGATGGTACTGATGGCACTGCTTGGCGGAGCTCTTCGCGCACAATATCCTAGATGCTTTCAACACGTGTCTGTTGCTCGAGAAAGGGCAGCTTTTGCAGCTTTTCGCGAACGATGCTTCGGATAAGTTCGCGAAGGGCTTCACTGTCGTTTCCGCCATTGGCAAGCGGAAGTCTAAGGCAGCGATGTTCGCAGAGCGATCAAAATGTACAGATCGCTGATTCAAGGAACGCTCGATGCTTGTTGCTTCTTTCGTAAAATCAGCCACAGTACGTGGAGAGTCACGTACAAGGCCAACGCACAGCTGCTCCTTGACGCCTTGCATAGGCTGGCGTACCTGCTTTACCTCCGACATGGACGGATCCGCCCGGTTGAAAAGGTGAGTAATTTCTTCTACAAACATGGCGTCGCTTTCATTAGGCCGCTGTGCTCGGGACTGTAGAGCGAGTTCAGCCATCTCTTTTCTTGCATCGTTGCCAAATGTCCCGATCAACTGCCGCTGGCAATTCTGCCAGGGGGTAATGGTAGCCTCATGGTTTTCGAACCACATCTTGGCAGCATCCTCTTGTGCGAAATAAACATTCTGCAATTTCCGCTCCTCGTCCCACATATTAAACACAGCGTCCCGATCGTAGCTGGTGATCCAGTCCACAACGTCTTCAAACTTTTTTCTGAAGAACAGCGCGACTTGGACAAGGACGGAAGGAAGACAACACGGACAGGCGCTGTCTTGCAACTGATGTTTATTGCTCGGAACGTGGTAATATATATATCATGTTCCAAACAACAAGAGAAAACACAGAAGCGATACACAGTTGATTATACACTTGAAAACACGTGTGATGCCACCATGTCACTTCCCTGTAGCTAGGTATCTAAGTTCCTTTGCTGACAACGCCAAGGACGGGCTGCTGACACAGGCGTCATTTGACCATGCGATTTGTGCGGCCTCAATAATTTCACGGGTTATCTTGTCCCGATGCCTATTTAACAATTTTGTTTTTTGTAAATGAGGCTGGCAGTCGTTACTTTTACAATCTGCAATGGATACCGAGATGCCCTTTAACGGAGTTCAAAACATTATTATTGCGTTCTCTTAGGCGCTCGTTAAGGCATCTGCCCATCTGGCCGACGTACTGTTTGCCGCAAGATAGTGGGATGGAGTAGATAACACCATCTTTGCATGCAACAAATTGTTTCTCATGTTTTATAGTGCACTTTTCTCGTATAGATTCAGCGTTAACAAGCTTGCACAATTTCCCAAGCTTTTCGGGAGCCGAGAAAACAACTCTGACATTAGCTCGGTGGCTTATCTTCTTTAGCCGGTGGGAAAATTTGTGGATGTAGGGAACGACTGTCGTCTTTTGTTTTTCTTTGGCGGATTCGGCCGTTTCCTACGTTTTGGTTTTGCTTAAACACGCAAGCAACGATTCAGAAACAGACACGAGCAGTTGCTTGGGATATCCTGCCTTCACAAGGCGATCGGGTTGACGGTTGAAACATTCTTTTACGGAATGAAGACATGCTTTGTTTAAGGCATTTTGTATAGCACGACTTAGCCACGGCGCGTTTTACGAGCTTAGAGTGCGACGACGCAAACGGAAGCAATTGCTTGTTGCTGCGTGGTTCATAAGATCAGCAGGTGTGATTTGGCAGGAAGCTGAGTCGGAGATCAAGAAATGTTATCTTATTATCTTGAGGTACTTCATGAGTCAACGTGAGCGGGTGAAGGCACTGAACAAAAGTATCTTGAACCTGGTGCATGACGGAATCAAGCTCTTTGTCATCGGTATTTAACAAAACAAGAAAGTCATTAAGAAACCGAAAACGCTGCAAACATTTCTATCCTTCTAAAGGTCGTTGGAGCATTCTGTCTTTTTTTGCGAGTAATAGATCACTGAGCACGGACGCTACACATGAGCCAATGCACACGACTTTTTCCAGCAGGTAAAGTTCACCATCCCATGTCGCATAAGTTGATTTTATATACACTTGTAGTGATTCTAAGAAGCCAGCGACGGAGAGGCCTGGCTCCTTTTGGAGGCGACAATCCCTACTTGTCAATACGTTCTTCGATGCACGAAACAGCTCGTCATGCGGCAGTGAATAACAAAGATCTTTGACGTCAAATGAGCAAGTCAAGATATTTTTGTTCTTTTTGGTTTCTGAAGCCTGGATTACATCCTGTGACGTTTTCACCAGAAATGGATCGTCTATGGTCAATGAATTTAAAATCTTCTTAAGAAATATAGCTACAGTTTTTTGCCAAGTGCCGTTTTCAGACATCCAGTATGTGGCGCCGTCTGTCGGCGTCAAGGGGGGTCTGGGCATACGCAGTTGAACGCGCGGTGGCGGATCCCAGTAGTGGATCGCGGATCGCGGTAAGCTAAAACTCTCTACTATTACCCGGAAGCGGCATTCCGGTGTGTACGTCTTAGCACTGAAGAATAGCTGCAGACTGAGTCGTTTACACTTGTCGATAAAATTTTTCAAGGCATAAAGGTTATGCTTTTCACGTAGTTTCTTAGCTTTAGCCTTGACTTTAGCCAAGGAGACCTTCTTTTCAACACTAAAGCACGACAGTACGGCTTCGCGACCCTTAGTTGCATAAAGATGCGACGGGATCACTAGGAAACCTTCTTTGTCAACCATAAGCAAACGCAGCGAATGTTCTTTAGAGTAGGACAGAGTTCTCCGCACAGGAACAGAATTCACAGGAACCTTACACCGTAGCAATGCATCGACTCCTTCGGACACACACCTGTCTGATTCGGCCACGGGTGCCAAACTGGATACCTGTCTCACCAAGCCCAGCAGTTCTGCTCGTGACCTTCTGGGTGCGGTGGAGTACTTCTGTCCCTGGGAAAGGACACAACGCACATCGGTGGGCAGTGAAACGTTCCCTCAGGTGTGGATGACGTTATTCGCCTTGCGCTTCTTTTCCGGCTGTGAGGCTCGGAGCTGTAGAAGTGCATGCTGCCAAATGAAGTGAGCAGTAGTATTGGCCAGGTCAGAGAATTCTTTCCATTTCTTCCTTGAGTGGGCCGGGGCCCAAGCCTTGTGAAGCTGGAGATAAATGCAGTGCCGGTAAAACCGAGCTTGTCTGTTCCATTCAGATTTCGGGATCTGTAAGATTCGTGAGCAGTAACCTTGCGATGGCTGGAAAACCCCAAACAACTGCAGAAGTTGCCTTGGAAAGCGCCTTTCCGTTACGTCAAAAGCATGGGTTCGAGCTTGGAACAGGACGATGGCGACGTAGGTGACGTAGGTGACAAGAGCACAAGGATGGACAGACAAACAGTTAATAGGGCCCGATGTACTAGAAATGAAAGTTGTTAGAACTGATGCTTGGGCGAGGTGGTATGCCATTTTCTGAAGAACAGCGCGACTTGGACAAGGACGGAAGGAAGACAACACGGACAGGCGCTCACTTGCCACTGATGTTTATTGCTCGGAACGTGGTAATATATATAGGAGGCTCCAAACAACAAAAGAAAGCACAGAAGCGATACACATTTGATTATACACTTGAAAACACGTGTGATGCCACCACGTCACTTCCCTGTAGCTAGATATCTAAGTTCCTTTGCTGACAACGCTAAGGAGGGGCTGCTGACACAGGCGTCATTTCACCATGCGCTTTGTTCGGCCTCCATAATTTCACCGGTTATCTTGTCCCGATGCCTATGTAGCACTTTTGTTTTTTGCAAATAAGGCTGGCAGTCGTTACTTTTACTATCTCTGCAATGGATGCCGAGATGCCCTTTAAAAGAGTTAAAAACATTATTATTGTGTTCTCGTAGGCGCTCGTTAGGCATCTGCCCGTCTGGCCGACGTACTGTTTCCCGCAAGATGATGGGATGGAGTAGATAACACCATCTTTGCATGCAACAAATTGATTCTCATGTTTTATAGTGTACCTTTCTCGTATAGATTCGGCGTTAATAAGCTTGCACAATTTCCCAAGCTTTTCGGGAGCCGAGAAAACAACTCTGACATTAGCTCGGTGGCTTATCTTCTTTAGCCGGTGGGAAAATATGTGGATGTAGGGAACGACCATCGTCTTTTGTTTTCTTTAGCGGATTCGGCCGTTTCCTTCTTTTTGGTTTTGCTTAAAGACGCAAGCATCGATTCAGATACGGACACAAGCAGTTGCTTTGGATAACCTGCCTTCGCAAGGCGTTCGGTTTGACGGTTGAAACTTTCTTTTACGGAATGAAGGCATGATTTTTTAAGACATTTGTATAGCACGACTTAGCCACGGCGCATTTTAAGAGCTTAGAGTGCGACGACGCAAACGGAAGCAATGGCTTGTTGCTACGTGGTTCATAAGACCAGCAGGTGTGATTTGGCCGGAAGCTGAGTCTGAGATCAATAAATCTTATCTCATTATCTTGAGGTACTTCATCAGTCAACATGCGCGGGTGAAGGCACTGAACAAAAATATCTTGAACCTGGTGCATGACGGAATCAAACTTTGTCATCGGTATTTAACAAAACAAGAAAGTCATCAACAAACCGAAAACACTGCAAACATTCCGATCCTTCTAAACGTCGTTGGAGCATTCTGTCTTTTTTTGCGAGTAATACATCACTGAGCACGGGCGCTACACATGAGCCAATGCACACTCCTTTTTTCTGCAGGTAAAGTTCACCATTCCATGCCGTATAAGTTGATTTTATATAAGCTTGTAGTAATTCTAAGAAGCCAGCGACGGAGAGGCCTCCCTCGTTTTGGAAAGCGACAACTCCGTACTTGTCAATACATTATTCGATGTACGAAAACAGCTCATCATGCGGCTGTGAATAATACAGATCTTTGGCGTCAAATGAGCAAGCCAAGATATTTTTGTTCTTGCGGCAAACAGTACGTCGGCCAGACGGGCAGATGCCTTAACGAGCGCCTAAGAGAACACAATTACCGGAGACGTATGACATCTCTCGGAGACGTACAGACGTAGACGTATGGACGCCTACTGCGCATGCGTGAAAATTGATGTAGACGTATTCTGCTGACACCGGGCAAAACACGTTTTAGCTGTACGTATCGCCCATACGTCAAACGTATCGGTAGACGTACATGCAGATGGTGATGATGGCTATCCAATAAAAGAGATAGCTATTTGTAATAAATACTTCAAATAATGTCACTAAAATGACACATGCAGATCCCCCGAAGTCATCATGTTGACGTGTTAGCTGTGTTTTGAATAATTATTAATTTGAGCTCACTTTTATTCACTTTACCACCTGCAGCAAGCCTGAACAATCCAAGCCTAGTTGCATTAAATCCGTTTGTTTTGGGGCTCGCATGGAGGAAGGAAACAACTGCTCGTGTTTGCTGCTGTTCGGTCGTGTGCTAGAGTTTGCTCCCGCTAACGGTGCAACCTGCCCACGTTACTTTACATTATGCCGACAGCATCCTTCACCCTTCACGACAGGCCGCTTTTAAGCACCCTATCATGGGATGAAATTGAAGGCATGCATGATATTTCAACGGGAGCGCGATATTCCAAAGCCTCGAAAAAACTTACGTGAGCGTGGTACCCTTCAACATCGACGCCAACAACAACACAGTGTTCAACAGGATTTTTAGATTCTAGAAAGAGGATTTCGGAGAGCTGCAGTTAGCTTTGCTAATTCCAAATGAGGTCATCATTGCGCAGCGTGTCAGGGTCTCCGGCTCCGAGGCACCTTGGCACAGCTCGAGCTTTAGTTCTGTTATCTACTCTACGATATGACAAGTGGCTTGATCTGCAAGCTCTTCAGCGATTCTCCGAGGTAAGTAGTGCATGGTGTGGTGGCTGTGGTGGCTTGGCGGTTACAAGCCAAATTATTGATATCAGTGCTTTCTGTGTCAAATAAATATGCCCGCCTAAACATGTAAAGCAAAGCTGACTGGCTGTGGCGTTTCAGTAGACATCTTTGAATGCGAATTAGCGCTAATCCTGAGGTTCAGAGCTTATCAAAACAGCCTAACACTTGTGCGACCGCTTATAGCGCTTTCAAATTAAAAAAGAAATGCCGGAGCGGATTTAAAGCAATAAATTTCTTATGAGAAGCGGGGCGGGATGTCGTATCATCCCGCGTGCACACTGCTACGCACTCTCGCGCTATTCATTCCACATCATCCCCATCAGCTTCCATGTGTGCATAAACGCTACCGAGCCTTCTACTCGGTATAACTACGTCAAAACCCTACCATTTTGTAGTTGAAAGCCACCAGCGCTCATGCTCCTAGGGATGATGGCATGGGTCCCAATGCTCTCTGGCGCGTAACGGCGTTGTGTCGTTTCTAGCAGGCGAGCCGTTTTGGCTACTGTAAAACATAATGTACATTAACGATTGCAGTTCACTCGTGCCCAGTCACCGACTGTCTGCTGTAATCATTCAGTATTTTTTTTTACGTCAATTAACTTAGGCACACTTGTGCAAAGGCATATATATACATATATATATATATATACACCCCTGCTCTGAGCTTTAGGAAGGTGCTCTCTTGTCGACATCGAATTTAGTGAAACTGATTAACGTCCCTAATGCAACCAGTGCTATGATGCTTTTCGATCTTGCCTACTAGCACAGCATAAGGTCATCAACATAAACACTAACACATTTACAAGTCAATATTTTTTTTTATTAAATTAGGGAAGCCCACGGAAACACAAACTGAGAAATACGCAAAAGGTTGTTATCAGCACAAGTTATTTTTAATTTGCTTCATGTATTAGAAATACTGAACACAGAAATTTCTTAAATGTTATGCAATAATTTAAGCAATGTAAGCAATTTTGTATTTGGCCCTTATCGATATGAAAATCTGTATTTGACCCTACTTTTTGTACGACAAAAGCGGAATAAACATTCATACTTTGACCGAATGAAATTTTTTTTCAGAGTCGTTTCTAGTCTCTTTGTGAAAATAATACCTGTAAATGGTCATACTATGAATACAGCTGGTGAAGAGTTGTAATATTCATTGTCACACATTCAGCAGCACTGATTTGCTCTAAAGTGAGCAAATAAATGCTTAGCGGGCTTCTGCTTCAAGCAAAGATGTGAGGCTATTTTCTATTGGTAGAAATTAGTTGGAATGTGTTTAATGAAGAGCTATTTTAATTCAGTGCACCATTGTATTGCCGGGGAATGGTAGATGCACATAGGATGCTAAGCGACAAGAAAGCGGCAAATATTGTCGTTTCTTGCCAGTTTCGGCTATTTGCTTATGTTGCTAAATGCAGAAAGCCGCTGCCAACAGGCTAAACTGAATGTAGTCTTTTATAAGTTATTTTGCTAGCTTTATGCACAACTTTCTTCGTCTGCTGTAGGGCTATGTTCTCAGTGTTTTATCTTCTGGCTTAAGATTTTTCTGTGATCTCTTCGTATCCTAGGCAGCGATAAGGAAGTAGCTATGGAGAAGCAATAATTGAATTTACACTGGCAGTAGTCCACCCTATCATGCTAAAGCTGAGAAAGAAAGCTGTCAAAAATAAAATAGATTTGGCTCATTTCCACCTGCACATCAGCAAAATCTGGCTCATTTTTGATTTGACACATGATTTCTGTGCAATTCCTGGTCTTTATTTACATCCTTAGTGTCTCAAACCGTTTGAAAAAGTTAGATGTATATGTGATCTTTCAAGTACAAAAAAAAAAAGAAAATAACCTAACGTAGGTTTCTGAATTTCGCTTGCTTTGAAAAAAAAATCAAGTGTCAAAGATAGTATTGAAAAACTCCGGGAGCACTGCGGAATCTACACTGCAGAAATGTGAAAATCTAAGCGTTGCTGGTGCACACGGTGCATAACGTTTGCTCTCATCATCATTATGAATGAAATGCACCGTCATTATCATTGCTAATGTCATCACTGCTAATTCCAACTTCATTGTCATCGCTACTATCATCCTTACAGTAGACAAGGAGAATTTTGATGTGTGTTTCATGATCCCGTACGTTGCACAGTTGGTTAAAGCGCTCGGATGGGGATACGAGGGATAGAGGTTCGGCTCTCAGCGGAAACAGGATTTTAATTTTTTCTGATGGCATCATCATGGCGTCATCTGATTGACAGCTATAGTGTGACCAAAAAGCGAATGCAGACAGTATGAGCCATTAACGATCTTCACCTTAAAATTGATGGGCCTGTACGAGGTAACGCTAGTGAACTCTTCCAAGAGCAATGCAATAAGTATTATGCTACGGCACAGCAAAGAAGGTGCACACTGAAACATTATTTTCTCGTGACCACTTTGTAGGGACTTTATAAGCGATCGTTGCTTGCAGCCGCTTCAATTTTTCCTCCTCAGGCGGTCCATGCAAAGGAAGGTCCCCGTGCTCAGCTGCTGGGGCTTCATCATGGCACAGCAAGGCAAATTTGTCGATCGTCTGTGGCTCAGAAGGAGGGCTTCTCTGGGCACAAGTGGAGCCTGTGCAGAAATATCAGGTACTAATGTGTACCAATGCCACAGTCTGCCAGCTGGATGGGCCATTTAAAGGCAGGCGTCACAATGCAGGTAAGCCTGTTCAGTCATGTCTTCATTGCAGTAACTAGCTTTAATATGTTTTTCATATTCAGGGGAGTGCATTTCCAAATTAAAGCCTGACATCGAAAATTCCACAAGTACTTTTATATTTTTTGAGCTGGTTTTTGGGAAAGGGTACTCAATGACCCACCTCATGAAAAACAGCATTTCATCTGTGAAGAAACGTGGCACTTAAGTATGTGATGCAAGATAGTGTTAGCATGTGGCATTTTATAAATTTGTAGGAAAGAATTGTATCTAAAAACTTTTCACTGTAATTACATCTCCTTATACAAAAAGAACAGAGGCACCTGTGTAGACCTGCATTAGTTATATTTTTAATTTTTGATATCTTTTAGGGATCCTCAAGGAGCCGGTGCACTTTGAGAACCTGCAGAAGATCACCATGTGTCATAAATATGTGATCTATAGTGATGCAGCCTACCCCCGATGGCCTCTACTCTACAAGCTGTTTGGAGGTGCCATACTGCAGCCTCATCATGCTGCCTTCAACAAGGCAATGAGCAGTGTTAGGAAAGCTGTAGAGGGGGAGTTTGGCAGCGTAGCACGGGATTTTGCTTTTATTGACTATTTCAAGAACTAAACTTTGAGATGGTAACAGGTAGGGCGCATGTATAAAGTTGCCACTTTGCAATGAACTGCCGAACATCTTTTTACAACTGCCATGTGTCTATCTACTTTGTCTTGCGTCTGCCTCAATTGGTCACTACCTTGTGCCTTTTCAGACATAAGTGTCGCCTACGTCCTGCGGTCAAAAAATTTGGAACATTTTTTTAGGCTGCCTTTCTTAGTAAAATATGGACAAGCATGGCCAGCAGTGACCTTCATAGTCGAGGCATTTGTCAACAGTCGCAGAATTCATCTCTTTATTCCTTACAGCAATAGTTGCAGCATGCAGTGGTGCATATCTTGTAAATAGGGTAAGTGCACTAGGAAACCTGGACATCAGAAACAAGTGGACAGGAGGCTTGCAGACTCACAACTGGATTTTACTAAGTGAAGACGACACATATAAAGTGCACAAAACTGTATGCTCAACACTATACTTTTGCTTGCTGTATATATATCCTCTTTCGGTTAGTAAAATGCAGTTGTGAACCTGTGTACGTCCATGTCCACTTCTGTATCTGTTGTCCGTGTTTTCTAGAACAGTTACTCCATTTCCAAGATGAGCATCACTGCATGCAACAATGCTACCCAAAGATTTATGCTGTTCATTTGTTGACGCTGTTATGCCGAGATGCAGCTTTATGAATTTTTTTTATGCGAGATGCAGCAATATTTATCTCGACTGATTGCAGCGGTGCATGACTACTTTCTCGTTGTTCCAAAATGTTGTAACTCTCGGCGCTCTATCATTCAACCAACCACTTCAAATACTCTGGAAGCCACTACGATGGCACACCTACAAGTAGATATAATTTACGGGATCTTATTTGCGGGATAGTTCGGGAAGGCGTGTGCTGGCTGGCTGCTACTGTTGTTCCAGCAGCCTCAGGTGACAATGCTTACGGACGTCCATGAAGAAGTCCAGCATGCATTTGCCTACTGGCCATTTTTGACTGTAGTGGAAGCTCTAGCCATAACTTATGCCTTTATAGTACAAAGTCTGGGTCGCATATCTGCACTCCAGACCCACTTTGACTTGAACCAGTAATTGAAGGGACACCAGCCTCCCATCATAAAAGCGATGCCCAAGCCCCAGGAAAGCAGAGCATGGAGGACTTCAAGCCACTGCCTCTTGTGCTTCCTTTGCGATGAGGCTAGCCACATTGCCATGCCTCTAAAGATGAATCAGTTCAATTCAGTCGTATCCCACTCTGTGTGACCTTATAAACCATATTGCTCCAAGCTTTAAAGTTTCCCACAATCTTTCTGGGAAAGAGTGAGGTACACAGGAGAACAGATACAGGACACAGGAGGCAGCGAACTCGATGGTTATATGACATCCTCGTGGCATTGCAGATGAATGTATGTATAAACGAATAGGCATGCTCAATTCTGCCATTGCTGCCCCAAAACCACACAGCGGCCAGCGACTGCAGAAAATTGACGACCTGCACAGGGGAGCGTGTGTCATCAGGTTATATATTTCATTATTCATCACCGTTCAGCACACAATCTGTGTCATCGGGCCACAGCTACTGTGGCTGTCTGAGGAAGGTTCACACTTCTTGTAGAGGAAACTACAGAGAGCAAGCTATGGAGACGAGGTTACTTAACAGTGAAGTAATAAAGATGTGCTGACGAATGGTGATGGTGCATCTGCTACGGTGGTGTCAACGACGACATTGCGATAGTTCAAGATGACTACGTGCCATTAAGTAATGTGTAATGATGGCTTGGGTACAATGTGCTAGCGCTGAAAATGAAGACACCGCCAGCTGTGTGAGCCTGAATCTACGACTTGCATTTTGTTCAGTCAGTCTCCGCCGAGGTTCTTTCCATGCGCCGTCTCTCTCGCTCGCCAGGCCTCTCCTGCCGAAACCTTCTATGTCAGGGTTATGACGAGCTGCACCGACAACTTGTCTTCTCGTAGCTGCCCTCAGGGCAGACCAAGGCTCTTACCAACCTTGACTTGATGATGGAAGCCACCCTTTTACTCACAATACACTTAAAGCATGCTTGTCCGTAAAGTCACTTGACAGCTTTCTCCTTCCCGAGCCAACCATTAAACATGGCACTGACCCTTAAGCACGTGGTCCAGGAGCAAGTGCCTGAGGTCATGCAGTCAGTTTTCAACCTGCCTCCCGTTGCTGCACTGCTCCCACTGAAGTTGCCTGACAAGCACTGGCAGCAGTTGTCAGTTTAACGTCCCCCTGGGCAACCCCTGTTCCTGCTGCTCTACCACCTCTTCAATGTTTTAAACCATGGTGGACTCTGGACAATGTGCCTATTTGCTACACCTTCAGCATCGCGTGACACGTGATGCATCACTGCCATTGCCGTGTCTTGCCTGCTGCTGACAAAGCCGACCATTGAGCATACGCTTATGACCCTCTTCGTAACTTTACCTCAACCTCACCTCCTGAGCACCTGGACTACAACAGCTGCCGTCTGTTTGCCACTGTTCCTTATTTCCGCGTCACCGCTCGATTTCTTCCATGATCTGTCATCCGATACTGCCACAGGAAATCTAGTGATCACAGTTCCAGAGGCAATTCAATTGCCTTTTCATTGATAAGTTGAGACTTGCCTATACCGTCAAATGTGATGAAGGTTCCTGTGGAGGGCACTGATGCTCTTGCCCCTTTTAGATACTGGTATTGCTATGTCCATCTAGAATGAGAACCTGTGCTGCCAGATTCAAAGTGATGATGCCGTTATGTGGTTTTTCAATTAGTGCTGCTAATTGACAGCTCAAGCCTTTGGCCTCATGCACTGCTAGAGTCATTATTTGGGGCTTTCTGTACACCACTGAATTTATCATACTTTTATTGAGCTGTCATGACCTCATCAATTGCTCTCGTACTTAAGTTGAGCCCTTTTCTTTGGCAATACGCTAGTCGATGCCTCTACCACGTGCGCCAAACTAACTGTGCAGTATGAAGGTGCAATTCTGCTATGTTCTGCTATGCTGCTATGATCTTGTTATCTGCGACTCTTTTTAGGGGGCCTATGTGGTGGTCGTGGCACTGGTGCAGCAGTAGGTTTGGCGAACATGACATGGTGTGTGCGTGGTGGCATTTAGAGTGGCGTGTGATAGTAATCGTGTTCAAATGCAGGGGTTTTTGCCTGAGTTGTGTGCAGCGATATGAGAGCATCGGTTCGCCGTCTCGCTACTTGGCGAACTGAAAGGACGCGATGACTTTGGTTCGGCGTCGTCTCCCATGCTCCTTCGACTGCGTGACCGTCTACGGGTGGACACCTGACAGCTGTGCTCCGGACCAACGGCTTCACTTGTTCCCAACGCTGACTTCGAACTGTTAGTGGCACGAGATGCTTGTGACCGCAAATATGCACTAGACCACCAGTCTGAACGCTGTACTTGAGTTCTGCCGCGTGGGCCGTCTCTAGTGTTTCACCCGAACGGTTGTGTGTGCGTTTGTGTATTGTCTAGATTAAGGAGAGGTGGCATCTGAGTTATAAAAGTGTCTGTATGTGTGAAGTGCCATCTGCTTTGGCGAACGAGGCGGCGAACCACCACTGCCTGTCTTCACGCCGACGGCTTCTGAGAGAACCATGTGCTACCAGATGCGAAAAGTGATGATGCCATTTTATGGTTTTTCACTTCATGCCGCTAATTCACAGCTCATATATTCTTTGATCGCATGTACTGCTAGTCATTATTCAAAGTTTTCTGTACGCTACTGAATTAATTGTACTCCCATTGAGCTGTCATGTTGTCATCATGCCCAAGACGCTTTGCATTGTAGCCCTATCCAGTAGGGCAGCCAAAGCTCGAGTTTTACCAACGTTGACATCAACGAATGCCGCAGATGCCCTCTCCCTCTGTTTCCGCACTCTTGTTTTTTCATAAAGTCGCCTTTGAATCTCCTAGATTTTAACCCTACAAAACTGTGTCTAGTCAGGCCAAAGCTATCACGCATATCTTTCTTTTTTGCAGCTGTGGATTTCGTGGACCCTGAAAATCACTTTGTGAGCCCTTATTTGAGAAACACTGACCTATGATATGCTTTTAGCAATTACCACTATGTGACGCGACATTTTGAATTCCTTTTGGTGAAGTGGTGACCACAGGCCACTAACAGTTTTCAACGTTGTAGCTGAGGCTCACTTGAGAAAGGTTGTGCACATATTTTTTTCTAGTCATTGAATATGTTTACAATCCTAACAATGCAAATATTTCTTAACATATGTCATTTAAAATTAGTGTAATGTCTTTTGCACATAATTTTGGACCTGTATTTTCGAAACTGTAGCCTTAGCTACTTATGCACCATAAAATGCAAGAACAGAAACACAGCGACAGCATTTGTGCTTCAAAAATGTATTTGGGATTTATTTGGCAAAGGGAACATGGTCGAGAGGTGGTTTTGGAGAAAATAAACTGGTGCTATCTGCAATATGATATAGTGGCAACATAAATAACTCATTCTTTCATCAGTGCTATCAGCATCTTGTCAACTGATTGCGAAGATTTCACCAGCTGATCTTCACATGTCCATCTTCACACGAGGCAGTGTTCGTCACCATGTGCTGCATAAAACATCCGTGTTGTATTCTTCTACCTTCCTGAAATGAAAAGGTGCAATGTTCACAGAAATTACTGTAAAATTAAAGCTTTTATGAGAAAGCTGGAGGTTGTTTAATATTGCTCTTCAGCTGGTATTACAGTGAATAACTACGCACATGATTATTCATGAAATGTCTGGGCATATGGCATACCCCTATATCATGGCACAGAAGTGCAGCAGTCTCCTCTTTTGAATGCACCTATCGGGGGTGGAAGTGCCGCTCCATTTGTTCCATTTTGCTGCAAACTGCTTTTCCTGCTCCATCCTGCTCCAAAGTGCAATATTGCTCCAAACCTGCTCCGAACTGGCTGTTTTATTGTTCTACCATCAAATTTGGTGCAACACGCGAACAATGTCTTTGCACCAGTGGCAAAGATATAACGCATCTAGCACTGGGCTTAATACAAACGAAATTTTTATAAGAGAAGGAAGCATGTGGCATAATAAATATTTGTTCGCAAGTAAATTTAATATGAGTCAGTGGCAATTGGAGATAATTGCAAAAAAAAAGCACTGTGCATGTGACGTAGCACCTCCTCTCATCCTTTTGAATCGCCGGTGGAGAGAGAGGCAAGAGCAGCAAGCGAAGCAGATAGGCGAAAACTACCGTGAGTCGTTCAGAAGGAAACTTGTCCAACTGGAAAAGCCGCATGAGTTATTCTAATGGTTCTAGTCTAAGAACAAGCAGGCACTTATCGAGCCTCTTTTTCAATAACAAGCTTGTCGGGCCTACGGCAGACAAAATCATACTTGAATCATTATGGGTTGGTACTCCAAAGATGTCACTCACTAGGAAGCGTCTCAAGAGTGTTGGAAAGCCATACAGGGCCTATTGCCAAGATTTAAAAAATGAGCCCCAGCATTGCTCAAGCAAATAATGACAGAACTATTGGAAGGAGGTAGTGAATTAAAATGCTTAAGGATGAAAAGGCTGCCCTTCAGTGCCATCTACATTTCCTGAAGGCACTACTGACCACTGCTCAAGAATTTATCAGCACATGCATAGGATCAAAAAGGGGTATGCACAAGATAGAGAGCAGAAATGTCATGCCCATTAATCTGAGCTCCAAATTAGTGGCATTGCTTGAGTGCATTGAAGTGGTAAACTCGACATTTGAATCTGTCAGGTCAGAATAGGCAAATGCGTCAGGTCACAAGGTTGTGACCTAACGCATTTGCCTATTCCGACTATTATAACCGAACACTAGGTGTTCGGTTATAAAGCACACCAGCAAACGTTTTGTTTGCTGCTAGTCTGTTCCACGTTGTTGGCCGTTGTCTTGTCGGAAATGAGTGCGAAGTTGGAGAGGCATTGAACTTGCATAAAAAGGAAGAGCTCATCCTTTTCTGTCAGAAAGAGAAAAACAATTACTACAATTATCGGAGGCATTTGACCTTAGGAACCTGCTCCAAAACATAATTCAAATGCTCCAAAACTCTTGTCTCATTGCTCCAAAGCTGCTCCAAAACCCTTGTCTCATTGCTCCCAAAGCTGCTCAAAAATGCTTGAGCCTGCTTCCAGCCCTGATCTATGTATCAGACCCATTGATGACTTTCTTTAGTGGTAATGGCACATACCCACGGCGGGGAATAGGTCATGGTATATAGCAGGTACAAAAGGTTCATAGACAAGCAATTGGGTATTTTGATAATTACGCGTCTTAAACTAGAATTTCATGAAAAAAAAGAAAAGAAAAGACAGTGAATTCTCATTGTAGCAATCTACCTGTTGTGATTATATAGTTGTGAACAGAATTGCACACAGGTTGTAGGGTATATCCCTTGGCACTTGCCCCGAAGGAGAGGAGAATAAACACAAATAGCATGCCTGAGTAATCACCATTTGAACGATCTAACAGTCACTAACGGTGTTCCGCAAGGAAGCCTGCTTTGGCCACTGTTGTTGAAAGTGTTTATCAAAGACATTGCCCACATCGACATATCCATTAAATTTGTCGTACATATATAAGGTGGATCTCGTACATATGATATGGGCGTGACAAAAAATAATTTTGGGAAACTACTGTCGAGCTCACGCCCTGAAACTCTGCTATGCCTAATCCGGCTAGCTGACGTCGCCCATGTCCAAGGACTCCAGGCCGTCATCTTTGCGGATAAGTTGACACCTATCTTGCACCTGTAGGACATTTGTTAGTTTTGCCACCACCACATGCAGATGACTGTTCTATTATGACGAGCACAGATGCAGACACGTTGACAAAGCAAAGCAAAGCCTTCCTGTTAACATTATCGTTGTGGTTGCAATCAAACAATATTAATATAAATTGTTCAAAGACAACGCTAATTATTTTCCCAGAAAGAAATTTTCTTTTTAATTGTGCTGTCAGCAATGAGAGCCGGAACATTACAATTGTAGGCTCGCAGAGAATACTAAGTGTCACGTTCAACAGCAATCTATACTAGGAATTGCCTGTTGCTGGCATATGCAAAAGATTTTCCATGGTATTTGATGTTATTTTGTGTCAGTGAACGCTCCTTCTGATGCACAATAATCATTTTTTCACATCAACCAATGCATTAAGACCACAGTGGAGGGTGGAGTAAACAATATAATTTTGCCATTCTTTTCTTGAGGATAAATAAAATTCACCAAATGGGTAATTGCGGTAGAAACGCTTCCATAAAATATTACTTCTGAGCTTTTGTGTTGATTATGCACATGCACAGCAGCATGCTGCAATGACCTAAGAGCTGGAAATGCATCACGCGTCCAGGCAAACATCACACAAAAGTGTGAAGCCGTAAAAAGAAAAACTATGTGGGAACTTCCCACGCTTTGCCCGATGATGAATACATTCTTGAGAAGGGTACCTGAGGGCACAGCGCACAGGAAGATACGGTGGCTGTTTGGGAGAAGGGACATGATCATAAAACCATTACATTGATCCATTAGGAGTTGAGTTCTAGAGATGCTGTTTTGATCCGCTGTATGTGACATCAGACATGCCCTGTGTTTTTCTGGCAGACAGACTCCTTGTTCGACTATTGCTATGCTATCGAAGTGAAAAAGGAAGTTTTTATGTCTCCTCGCCTGTTGCCAAGGTCTGACTGCAGGAACATTGCTTACCAATACTGTTTGATAGACTGGCTGATTGACCCGGAGAGATGTGCTGTGCTTTATTGGCCAAAGTTCTGTGAGAGGGCTGGAGTGATTGTTTAAAGGTTTCTTGTGGAGTAAAAAAAGACAATACTGGCCCTGGGCAAGAGGTTCAATGGTCTATCATTGCTATGAACTTGCTTTTGATCTTTTGCTGTTAAGACCTTTGAAGTATGTACATAAGTCTGCAGAAGTGCAATCAAATTTCATTGTTTTTGTTCTCTCATGTTCGAAACGTCATTCTTCTCTCAAACCGAAGACTCAGTTATGCCACCAAATGGAGTGTAGGTTCAAAACAGTCTGAGACAAGCATAACAATGCACAAAGCATTACGATGGTCTCGTGAGTGTGCACCATGAACATGAAAATTTGTGAATAATTTGTTTTCCTACTCATTTATTTCATTTATGGCTGCTTTCATAGACCATTGCATTTTGTATAATGCACTGTTGCTGCTGCCGGTTCGTGCATAGTTTTGGCATGAATGCAAAAGCTAACAAATAGGTTCTAGTGCAGTTGTACTGAGCAGTCTTGAGTTTTAAACTATAGTAAGCTGTTAAGGCATTGAGATAAATAAAACTTTTTACAAATTGGTGCTGCTCAAAATAACGTAAATATGTCCTCACCCCTCAGTGGCACTGACTGCAGGCTTGGTGTTGACGGCAGAGGCTCCACGCTGTGCAGACTTGTGGCTGTGCCATGGAAGCAAGCAAACAAATGAAAGAAATAATTATTTCTGCAGCCATGAGATATTGGGCTGTTTTCCGGTGCATAACAACATGCACGAGCTTACTTTAGCACTCTGGCTACGCCTTGTACACTGCAGTAAGAGAATCAAGACTGAACATTGCAGTGCTTTGTAAATAGCTGTAACATGTTCAACAAGAACATTGAAGAAAGTAATATAAGAAGTGTTGTCGCTTACTATTCTGGGAGTTGTCATGATTGCTTTCATCATCATGAGTCTCTCTGGGCACCATGTCATTCAGGCACTTGCAGGCTTATTTTTATCTGAAAGAGGATAACCATATGAGACACAGATGATTGGTAATTAACTTTCCAACATAATATAGGATCTAATTGTGCAGCTGAAAGTTGCGCCAGGACACTAGAAAAGTGCCACGATGCAGACACTGTTGCCTTCATTTAATGCAATGGTCCTTAACAAGGATCCTTTTTTAATTTTCAGGTGTTTTTATAACACAATGAGCAAACCGGTTCAGCCTCTGTGACTTGCAAATGCTAATAGGACTTCCAGTGCCTGAACGTTTTGTCCAACAGCATAAATATTGGCGCACTTCATTTCGCGTGCTGACACAGGGACACAAGTTCATAAGCTTGGAGCCAAAAAAAAATGAAATGAAATCTTGCAATATTTGGCTTTGGCACTGCATTAAGCATGTGCTGTTAGCTAATGGTGCCAGACAATTGTCTGAGAAGATAAAGCAAATCATCTTGCAAACAACTTTCATTTATTGTGGCTCCTGGTGTCTGTGCACGTTTACATGCACATGTAAACAAAAGCAGCTACACGACCTGTATTATGCAACTCGAGCCATGCTTAGCAAAAATGCTGAAATATCATGTATCTAATTCGCACAACGTAAGTGGCTTTTCACTTTGCGCTGCTATTCCCCAGCAATCGACTAGGCGGTGTTCAGACGGGCGGGCCGTATGTATCGCGGGAAAGCATCATCCACCACCACTCCTACTCGGAGCGCACGCGATCGGCAGGCGCCGAGTCACTGCCATTCCGAGCTACTCGAAAATGCCGTTTTCGTCACATATGATAACTAATTGTTCCGCTCTGACAGTCCGCTGTCCAGTCCGATCGTCTGAACAGAAAAGGTAGTGGGTAGTGACTTACCAGAATCATTTTTTTTTTCTGACGCTGGATGGCTTGCAAAGACCTTTGCGAGCGCCTTCATTGCGCAGCGGAGCGAGCGCTCGTTCGCCGTCGGCGGATCCCTAGAAATTGTTGCAACTTCTTACGATGGCGCCTTCTCCCTGCGCCGTACAGTGTATGTACAGGATGGTGGCGATCTCGAGCTACTTGCTGGTCGTCCGCCACACTGAAACGCTTGCGCATGATGTTTTCTTGGCACGGGCAAGGGTATTGCAGCATTCGATGACGCATTCCTTTTTTTTTTCCTTCGGGATGCTTGGGAAAACTATGTGAAAACGGGAGAACTATGTGGCCCGTTGCACACAGCAGCACTCTACAAGCACTCGTAGCACCATCCCATCGGTGCTTGGCTTAGCTTGGCGGCTTGGCTCCATGACTGCTGAAATCTCGTGAGATATCGCGAGATTACGGCAAGCTGGACATGACGCGTCATACGTCTCCGGAGTAAGTCTCCAGCGCCTGTACGTATCGGCAGTTTTCACGCATGCGCTGTAGGCGTCCGGTACGTCTACGTCTGTACGTCTCCAGCAGACGTCATACGTCTGCGGTAAGCTAAATCTCTCTAATGTTTGTAACTCCGGTAAAGGGCATCTCGGCATCCATTGCAGAGATTGTAAAAGTAACGACTGCCAGCCTTATTTCCAAAAAACAAAAGTGTTAAATAGGCAGCCGGACAAGATAACCCGTGAAATTATTGAGGCCGCACAAATCGCATGGTCAGATGACGCCTGTGTCAGCAGCCCGTCCTTGGCGTTGTCAGCAAAGGAACTTAGATATCTAGCTACAGGGAAGTAACGTGGGGGCATTACACGTGTTTTCAAGTGTATAATCAAATCTGTATCGCTTCTGTGTTTTCTTTTGTTGTTTGGAGCCTGATATATATGTTACCACGTTCCGAGCAATAAACATCAGTTGCAAGTCAGCGCTTGTCCATGCTGTCTTCCTTCCGTCCCTGTCCAAGTCGCACTGTTCTTCAGAAAATGGTATACCAACTCGCCCAAGCATCAGTTCTAACAATCTTCAAACTTGTCGCCATGGAACGGCGTGGGCATACGCAGAGCATGGCAGATCAGCGGCTGAGCACTCCGGGGAAGCTGAGTGGTCTGGATTGTCGCTGTAGTCATCGTGGTTCGCGGTGGGGAAACAGGAGGATCACACTCCTGAGCGAAGCTTCTCAAGCGACGGTTCGCCTTGTGCACAGGTGTCGCGTCCACGGTGTGTAGATGGGCGTACGGGGCAGCCAGAGACTCTTCGTACATGGGATCTACCCAGCACCTGCACCAAAAATGTCGCAGAAGCAGTGGAACTAGGTTAAGCAGATTTGCTCACAACTAAGCAAAAACACCGGCAAGATAAGGCACGGAACCGGCTGGCGGGCGAGCACCGAGAGCGAAGAAGACGAGCGCGTGCCAGTCTCCCGAGCTCACCACATGGCGGCGCCAGTAAGATAACATTGCGGCAGTATAAAGACGGGGCAGACACAATCCAACGCCTTTCAGAGGTGTTTACATAAG
The DNA here is from genome assembly GCA_023969395.1 of Amblyomma maculatum. Classification (NCBI taxonomy): domain Eukaryota; kingdom Metazoa; phylum Arthropoda; class Arachnida; order Ixodida; family Ixodidae; genus Amblyomma; species Amblyomma maculatum. The sequence continues at coordinate 27,410 of JAJIZL010060480.1, forward strand.
CGGGGATAAAGATTATGGCTATAGTAATAGTGCAGAACAATATATTTGAAAGATCAGGCACGAGTGAATTGAAATTCCTGATTGTTGGGTTAGGATGGGAATGCCCGGTGAGAGAGCACGTGTGCGACGGCGTCAGCTGCCTCATTTCCCTCAAGTCTCATGTGTGCAGTAGTCTAAGCAATATTCAGGCGGTCCCCGGCATACATGCAGTTTTGTAGAAGGCGGAAGGCTGGGTACGGTATCCAGCTTTGCTCGACGTTCGGACAGGCCCTTCGGGAATCAGAAATTATTGTTTTGGAAGTGGGATGAGATGCAGCCAACGCAATGGCGACCTCTTCCGCGTGTGTTATGTTCCGGGCTCGAAATGTAAGCCCGTTTACTGCCTTACACAGATAGAAGACTGCGGTGTATATACCCTCTCCCATGGCGGGGACCGGAGGCAGCCACGTAACTTATGCCTAGTTTTAGTTCATAGTGGCAAGCCGGGGCTTCCACCCGCACCAGGCGCCGGCCATTATGGTCCTCTCGTGTTATGTCCGAGAGAAAAGGCCGTATGTGAAGGGCGCATCGCCATTGTGATAAATTGCGTATGCGCTTTTCAATGAGACTGTTATGTTGCATATGTAGTCAGGCAAAGAGGCCGCGAACCGACGATGTGTTCGAAAGATGCGTGTATTTGTTGGTCACGTTTGCTCCCCGCTGCTCCCGAAATGTGTTCATCATGCCCATCCCCAATAGAGGCTGATTGGAGGTGTTCACGGGGAGGTGAAGAGCCTGTTTCATAATTTTCCGGAAAATGATTTCAAGTGCATCCTTGTGTTGCTTCCGTAGGTGGAGGTATGGTGTGGAATAAAGAATTCCACTGGTTAAAAAGGCATGCGCCAGCTGCAAGGCATCTTTGCTTCGTAACCCCCGCGCTTGTTAGAAACCCGGCGAATCATGTGGCCAACCTAGTCCCCTAACCTATGGAGTTTGGCCAATGTCGTTTCTCACCATCTGTGTTGATGTATGAAGAGCCCCAGAACCAAGACTTCCACACATTGATGGATTGGACCTGTCTAGTGACAATGTAATTTTTGCAGCGCACTTTCGTGACGGGCATATATCCCCAAATTCAGACTTTTAGGGGGATCATTGGAGGCCGCAGCGGCGAGAATAACGGTTTACTATGGTCACCGCGTGCTGCAGCTAGGCCTCAATGCCTCTGAGGCAGCCTTGCGTCACTCACAAGATGATGTCATTGACGTACAGTGCATACTGCACACCGGCAACAGCCCCGAGCTGGGCTTGCGGGTGCATCATGGCGAGATTTAATAACAGGAGAGAGAGCACTGCGCCCTGAGGTGTACCCCTGGTTTCTAAGCGAAAAGGGAGATGCTCCATATCCTACATTCGAATGTAACATTCTCGGTCGGTCAAAAATTGCAAATGTATTGAAACGCGATTTTGCCGCGGTTAGTTTGAGAGAGGTGGGTGAGAATATTCTCGTGTGTGCCGTTGTCGAATGCTGCCTTCAAATCCAAGGCTAGTACGCCCTTGTCATTGTGGGAGCATTCGACGGGGTCGAGGACAGCCTGATTGAGCAAGACATCATGTGTTGGCGAAACCCGAACATGGAGTCAGCGAAAACGTGTTGGGATTCCTCTAACTCGGACAACCTGTCACGTACCGTCGTCTCCATGAGTATCGTCGTCTCCCACACATGTAGTTAGAGAGATGGGACGGACGTCCTCCGGGCTTATGGCCTTGCCAGCTTTAGGAATAAAGCTGACCAGGTCGGTCTTCTAGTCTATGGGGAGTGGCATTTTTCCAATTCAGATGGAGGTAATGCAATCCAATAACGGTAGTTAGTTGGCTAATAATTTGTAATTTTGTCCCTAGCAGGAGCAGTGCCACCTTTCATTTTGGCCAGGGCCGCCTTCAGGTCGTGGAGCTGGGACAGTTGATCCAGCTCAACGTTCTCAAAGCCTGCACAAGAGTACGCCAGCCCGCGGGGGTCCTGGGCGGTACACAAGTACTGGTCCCGAAGGTCGTGCACCAACTAGTTATGCTGCCCTGAAAGCTGTGTAGCTATTTGAAGTTTGTTTGAGTTTCTATGTGGATTGCGTTGGATCAATTAGAGCGCGAAAGAGCCGCCAGGTGTTTCGGTTATACATGTGCCGTACGGCTGTATTACATTGGGCCACCCAGTTGCAGTAGGCAATCTGGGCCGCACACTCAGCCGCTCGCTGGGTGAGCTCGGCGATGCGAGCTTTAAGTTTACGGTTGTGCTTCAGCCAGCGCCATCGATGGATGAGGCAATTTCAGGCCTCCCGCGGGTGAAGGAGGTTGTTGTTCACCTCCGAGACTGCCTCTAAGAGCCGAATTTGAGTTTCAGAGGAGCACATTCTAGAGGCCAATTGTTTAAACCAAGATTGGTATCATTGGTCATGTATGGGTGCCGTAGTGTTATAATTTTACCTAAACTTGGTCCAATCTGGGAGTAGGGCTTGGGGTGTGGGTCGAGCGAAATGACGGGTTCTGACCCAGTCTGCATATTGAATGTTGCGGGTGAAGGTCTTGCCCGAACACTTATCCCGAGCCACGGATTTGCTTATACGAGTTGGGTGGATAGGGTCAGTATGAAGAGTGAGACCCAACGTTGACGCAATCTCCGCCAACTTGCGTCAAAGTTTCAATTCACGGCGGTAACCTCACATCCGACTGGGGTCGTTGAAATTGCCCACAATCAGGACGGGTTCCTGACGCTCCGGCCAAAAGCATGAACTAGACGCCAGCCGTATACACACACACACACACACACACACACACACACACACACACACATACACACACA
>JAJIZL010060495.1:3229-13522 GCA_023969395.1 Amblyomma maculatum
CCCCCCCCCCCCCAAAAAAAATAGAAAGAGCTTTTATTGCAACGCCAGTCTCTTCGTTTCTCCTGTACGGCATTGTCACTACCACGTGACGCCGTGGTGGCGATACCTATTATTTTATATGTGCTACGTGTTTTTAAAGGGTCCGTTTTCACCGACGATGTCATTTCTGTCGTTAGACCAGGCCTAATATTTGGTGCCGGCCCCATTCAGTTTCTTCACGACGTTCTCTTATTTAGGTCGACCATCGACAATGGCAAAGTACAATGTTGTTTGCTTCGATAGGAAAAATGTGGCGAAGTGCTTATGACGTTCGTCTGCGGACCGTGAACTCGCAGGATAAATATCTGAACATGGCGGACATATTATGATCAAGACGAAACGTAAAAGCACTGGCGTGCAGTGCCACCACATTGCCTTTTAAGCATCCCCGAGTGGCCGAACAACGCCTGAATGTTTGAGGAAACTACCGGCTCCGGTGCTTATCATTGAGAAAAACGCATTGCTCACAAAAGAAGCAGAAATGGGGTCGTACGGAAAAAAATAATTCATAGCTGGCGACCGAAAAACCATTGGGACTGTCATTACCGGACTTTAATGAGGTGTAGCACGGCACATCTTTTTAATGTGGTAGCTTATCTGAAATTAGCAATAAATGTTAAAAAATCTGAAGCATTATGGATATGCGATGCAAGGGTTCGAGATAGACTATGTCAGCATTGGAAACTGAATTTTGAGGATCCTAATGTGGGAAGTGATGACAAATTCGTGCATATTAATAGAATATTCACGTTCGCTGCCAAAATGCTATAATTACCCGATATACATTTCATAGGCTATAGAAGGAAAAAAACAACGTGCAGTTGTCACAATAACATTCCGATTTAACATTTGAAATGCGCGAGTAGACAGCTGCCAGTGCTCCGCTATACGCTGTCCTTCACTTCAAAAGTGTGGCAGCCCATCCTTGCTCCTAAGAAGCTTGCAATTCTAATGGACTGCTGAAAACCATTCAAATTTTCTCGATTGCATCCACTGTATGAGCTGTCTGACTTGTGACACAGCCAGAAGGACCGAGAGAATCAATTTTGGCAGAGCCAAATGCTTGCGTAGGGTTGTCCTTACTGTAAGTTTAAAAGGAAACTTGTCAAAAGATTACTATACAGTAGGAAGATACATTTTTGTGATGATTTCCAACCAATGATAAAATCTAATTCCACAGTATTAGTAAAACTGAGGTTATTGCTATGTGCATTAATCACGAAATGCTGTTAGCCTTCATTGGATGAGGCATTGAGTGAATATCCTGTTAATTATGCATATTTTGACCAAAACGACGTTGACCTGGATTCGAGACTGTTCAGCTATTCACAAATGACTCCTATCTAAAATGAAAAAATTAACGGGAATTCTTTCAGTCGTGAGCATGCACCTGTATACTCTTTTGCCTCACACAGAGGGAGTTCTTGCTCCGGCTTGATCGTGGAGGTATTCAGGCGTTGATCGCATGCATAGCTACTCGTGCGGCAAGAATATAAACGACATTTCTGCGAAGGCAACCAGGTCTCTAAACTTGATTTACAGCGCGAGACTGACGAGGATAAGAGAAGAACAGAGATTGAGTGCGTCTCGTTTGTCTCGAGCTATGCTTCCTTGTAAATCATGACCTACCGACTGCCGCAGAAATCCGCTTTGCCCAAGTTCATCTCTACACTTCTTCGGCCAGAAGTTGTAGAACTCAAATATAGTAATAGAGAATCTAGTACCTTTATGGCCCAGTATAGAATTTAATCCAAGTTGGAATAATGCCTCTAGTTAACTAGAGCCCCGGACTAAACTGAAGCAAGTCAAAATGAATATCTCTCTTAAATAAACTTTTACTGTCGTATTGCGTTTTTTCGCCTATTTTTAAATATTACTGTGCCAGGCTGTCTCCTTTGCTCTGCAAGCACTGCAGGCATTTAAGTTTGGTTAATAATCCTTTCAGTACCGAACGCATCAGTACAAAAACCAGTCAATTTATCTACGCTGACAATTGCCGTCATACGTTTCGAACTGTCTTTCCGACATCCACCTTCTATTTTGAAACACCGATGCATCCAAGATCAGCTGGTCACCCAATATTTAGGTAACGTATAGCACGTTATGTTCCTTTTGTTTCTAATTTTCATCGTCGTTTCGTTAGCCTTGTCGTCGCTTTATATATTTTTTTCTTTCTCCTTCTAATCATTCCAGTCTGTAAAACACGAGCTTTTTTCTTCTTTAATCTTGTGTTGGTGCAACTTTGGTTTGCTTTTACCTTACTATTCCTTTTAATGTAATAAGGTTCTTGTAGTGTTCTTATTTACGGTCGGAATTTTGAATCCTATTCATCATTTTCTTTTCCGTATTTTGAATTTTCCATTGCAGCACAGTGATTTCTATTTTACATTTATATATTCTGCCTATAAATCCCTGCTTTCGGGATATGTAAAGTGTTTTAGTACGGGTACGTTTAAGCAAGCAATAACTTATCAACTCCACCTAAGGAGTAAATGCTCCTTATTGGAACATAACGCCACCTTGAGGTACTCCTCTTCATACTTTACCAATGTACTTTGATACATTATTTATAGTATTCCAAAATAAATTTCTGTTACACTGGCAATTCGGCTATACGCGAGATTAGGCACTCATCTTCGTTCAATGTATTCTACTATTGTAATTATTTTGGTTGGATGTAGAGACAATGTTGATAAAGTTATATCTAGCTATAAAGATGAATGGTGTTGTTCATACTAACATGCATATGCAGTTCCATAGGCTGCGATGTTATTACCCAAGTTGTAGCTATTGTTTAGGGCCAGTGGTCAAGAAATATTTTGATGACTATGGTATGGCTGTAAGACGCCCGCAAGATAGTTGTAAGGCGTGACTCATGGAAAGAGGCTTTACAATGCAGAAATTGTACTCGTTATGCTTGGAGAGCAATAACCGTATTTGCATTGCCTGGTTACATCATGTCAGCTGCATCAGCCTGGGAAAAGTCGATAATTGTAGAAAACACACCTCCTAGACAAACATACACAGGTTGCTTTTGAGCAACAGCCATGGGATACCCGAAAATCCCAAAACTAGACGTCTAAGCCCCTCTTTAGCTCAAGGAAAATAAAATCCTAAAAAGTATAAGAAGGGAAAGCAGTTCTGTAATATGAGCAGTGCTGGAATGCATCGACGACAAACCAACCATATGAACTGACGACTGCAAGGAGAATTTCTCGGGCATACGTTCATCCATTCGGCGCATGTTCAAACAAATACGGCTTCTTGATAATAGCGTTAACCCGCATGCATATCGGAGCCAAAAGCTTTTTCTGATCACGTTCACAATGTGTACAACCGTCACCTAAGAGTTTCGAGTTCGGCGCAGACGTTATGCCAGCACGCATGCACGGCTGGTGTTCTGTTAGCAACGTATTCGTCCCACAGGCCTACAGCGAGAATTCCGCTATCGCTTTCTCTCGGCTACTGTTTGCTTCCAGATAAGTCGCAATGATAACCTACATTAGAAAGCGTAACGTGAGACCTTTCAGTGCATTATGAACGTCGTCTTTCACTCCAAGGAAACCCGGCTAACAGGTTGGTGCTCCTCGTTTCGCTTTGTCACTCATGGTTCAGCCTGATGGCTTAAATGTTTCAGTGTTTTTTACGCAGAGAGTGGTGTTTTATTTTTATTGTGCATGATGACTCCATGCTTTCGCAGACTGCTGAAGTCGTTGCTGTCAGCAGTAAGTTGAATTTATTTCCTGGACAAATTGAAGCTTTTCCTATTCCAAAGTAATCAAAAGGCAACATCTAGCTTGCCATACTACGTCAATCGGACTAGCCGATTGGACCGCAACTCAACTTTTGTTAAAGCGTGAGTTTGCGTAGGCGCCCGAGAATATTCAACGCTCCTGTGCGTCTCTATAGAATGTACTGCACCGAGATATAAGCCTTTGTTTTTGCGCCATGGTATTGCGATGAGAAGCCTCCCTATTTTCAACGTTTTGCAAACAAAAAAGGGCTATTTTGCATTGCTAAATCGCACGGATTCCAAAAGAACAAGGTATCTGCCATGAAGCTTATGCAGCAAATCTGAGCTCTTATTTCTTCACAATTACATATGAAATATTATTTCAATTAAATACCTAGCATTCTATTCATTCAACGCTATTTAGCAACAACAAGCCTCCCTGAAGCGTTCTTAATGTCTCTTCTCAGTGGTTACTTCGCCAACAGTGAAAATAAGGATTGTTGGTCATGTCTTCTTTGTGGCACAAAATTAATTAAAACAATTATTAAAATGAACTTGTTACTTATCACACGGAGGAGAGGAAGACGTCAGAAGAATGAAAAGAAAATACACTTATGGTAAAACATTGAATGCTAATAACAAAGGCCTTCAGCACCACCCCTAACAAAGCAGCTGTGCGGGCACGACGTCACCGAAAGTGGAGATACTAGGGTACGATGGCAGAGCTGCTTGTCAGGTGTGATAGCGTGTGTCTATTCGCGACATATGAGCGATGCTATGCTTTGTGCCTTCCATAGTGGCCACTTTGCGGAAGCATAGGAAATGGATTTTTCTTAAGAGCCGAAATACAATTGCGATTCCAGTGAACTGCAGAGGTTCATGGGCTAAATGTGATATAAGATCGAACATAAGCTGATATGATGCATATATTATAGCTAGCGCTGAGCTTTACACAACATGCGCGCACAAATTTCAGTAACAATATCGTAACAGTTATGATGCAAGTGTAGATGCAAGTCTATATTTAGTGATCACGATCAGCAGCGCGTTTCCAGCGTGGATGATCGTTCTTATGAAACGAAACTCTGTTATATTACTAAAATGTCGTCGTCCTAATATTTCATTCGTTATATTGTATGCGCCTCTCTGCTGGAGCTTTGGAAAACTTACGACGAAAGTACTGCTGCGTGCGTACCTTGATCGCACGAGCACTGGACAAACCCGTTTTAACTGAAAGTTACAGATAAATTGATATAATGATTTAAAAGAAGTACCCATAGCTAGAAAATGTTTTCTCAATAAGCTGTTGTCGTTCAAGCGGGAACTATGTACAGACCGCGACATAATGGAATGTGCCGAGCCCCATGACGTTTAAATGGACTGGCTAGCGCTGCTACTCCAGGCGTTTATAGGGTATGGACAGACGAGGCCATGGGCACCGACTTCGTGGAACTCACGAAATACTTAAAACGAAAATAGCTAGAACGTGTCCTCTAAACCGTAAGCTCAGTTTCGATGAAGTGTTTCCTTAAAATAGGGTAATGGTCTCCTAGTCCACTCTTATTCCGAGAGCAATGGTGTGGCTAGAGCTTCCTTTCTATAGAAAACCCTGACAGCCTTTTTTGTTTTGAGAAACGGTATTTCCGAAGACGTATATCTGCAAAGCTCCATTAGAAGGAAATGAAACACCGAGTGCTGCTTGTTATTATTAAGCAGTAGCCATTTTTATTCGGGTTACCGATGTTTAAGAATCAAAGAATTTAAAAATCATGTCCGATCTCACCTGTATCCTTTTTTTTTTTTCAGGACATAAACGAACAGAGAATTCACGACAATGCCGGGCCGTAGACCCTACCGACCTGTAATTGATGGTGTGCCGAGATGTCCTCTGGTCGACCCTGACATCTTCAGAAAGAGCCTCTCATTCCGTCCAGCTGACGGCGATGTTGTACAGCACACATACCCCAAAAGTGGGTCTCATTGGATACAGTACATAACGCAGTTGATCATCAATTCCGGTCAGCGTATCGCCACCTACAATGAGTTCACGCGAAATTATCGCGCGATCGAATACATGGACTGCACAAACTGGAAATCTGAACTTCCTTTCCGACTCTTCATCACGCATCAACCACTTCAACGGGAGACAATGAACGAAAAGGCCAAGTACGTATACATGGCTCGCAACCCATGGGACGTGTGCGTGTCGCAGTATCGGATGACGACAGAACTGAGTGTCGGCCAATTTCAAGACGGCACCTTCGAAGAGTTCTTCGAACCTTTTATTGAGGGTGACCTTGGCTACGGCGACTACTTTGAACACGTTGCTTCGGGATACGCATTGAAAAGCGAGCCAAACGTCTTTTTCACAACGTATGAGGAACTTGAGAAGAACATCCGTGACGTGGGGCTAAGACTGGGTCACTTCCTCGGGGAGGGTTACGGCCGATCTTTAGAAAGAGACAAGCAACTGCTTGAGAACATCATAGAATATTCGAAACCAGAGCACATGAGGAAGGTCATTGTGTTTGATTTAGGAGGAAACCCTGTTCCTGAATATAATGAGTTGTTCAAGCGCAACAAATTGACCAGCAAATATGGAGTTGACGGGGACGAGAGCAAATATGCCTTGGTCAAGGAGGCTAAGGTAGGAAGCTGGAAGCATTACTTCACGCCTGAACTACTGGCTCGGTTTGAAAAGAACATACAAGAAAAAGGAGATAAAGCCTCATTCATGGAGCTTTGGGAGGACATTCGACACGAGGCGATCGCGCGCTCTCGCATGTAGAAGTAGTAGTTCCTCAATTCTTTTAATATATACTATATAATCAAGCTCAATACATCAAGAAAAGAGCCACAATATCTATTTATTGCGAAGTGAAATCCGATGATTGCGTAGTTGTGGCAGTAATAAATTCTCTTAGGTCAGCGATGTTAATAGTGACCTCTAAAGAACCACAGTTACTTTTGTGAATGCTTTTATTTGTTTACTATATATGTAATTATATCCACCGACTGAAAACGTTAACAGTTGTGAAGCCAAATAGCATGTGGTTCAGTTCCCTCACTCCAGTGATCGGAAGCTGCGCCGTTAGAACCGCCACATATTTAACATTGAGCTTCTTCAGAGAAAGCATACGCTTTTCTGGCATTGTGTATTTGTGCTGTAGTGACAATAAAACCTTTTGCTGCTTCATATTCTGTTAGTGTCCTATTTCGGCGTTATTCGGGTTTTTTTTTTCATGCATCCTTCATACAGAAAAGCGTTTTGATAGGACTTGCTCTTAATAGGTTTTAAATAATTGGTCGTTATCTGCCGTAGTTTTAAAAATATGCCTCATAATTTTTAAACAAGCATTAAGGAACTTATATCCTTAATACAGCATGTGCACTCTATGAAATATCAACACAAGTACAAAATATTTAGGCCATGAAGCTCAACTTTAAATTTCCTTTTTTAGATTCAGTGTTTTTGACAGAAGGTCTATACTTTTTCTCCGTGAAACTCGCAGATAGTCTGTGAACAAGGACCGCGGCAAAGTGCTACTTCTGAACCTCGCTATGTAAAAATAAATTTTCTAAAAATAAATGACTCAAAAACAAACGCTCTTTCTTGGTCAGAAATGTTGGACAAGTGAATTGCTTCTGCGTGGTGGTTCATGAACGCTTTGTTTTCGCATATCGCTAGAATGTAGCAACCGTATCCACATATAATTCAAGGTGTTCTCTTGCGACCTTGTAATTTTTTATTTCTATGATAAAAAAATGCTGTTTGCTTTTTTACAGTGAGCATAACTACTGAGAGCCAGCGCAAGATAGTTTTTAATTCAGATTTCGCTGGGGATCGGGCGTTTAGACTGCTCTTAGCATTCAGTACGTAACAGTATTTACAACATCAAAGTTTAGCTGATGTTTGGCTTTTTTTACTGCAGTGATGTGTACAGGCATAGACAAAATTATGCAAAATGACAGTGCCGTTTTAAAAACTGCTTTGGCGTCAATAGACGGAGATATGATAGCGTTGATGCTAGCTTAGGGATGGCTAGACGCATGCGCGTCCTATATTGTCGTGATTGACCATGTAAGTGCTTGTTTCTTGTGAGGCGAGGCATTTCCCGAAATTCGGGGCTAGTGGTCGTTTTTGGCTGCTAGCGCTCGTCGGCAGCCATGAGACCCTGTTGCTCAATCTGCGGAAGGTCAACCACATTTACGGAACACATGAGGATGATGCACGGGGACCGCGTTTTCATCGCTTCTTTAAGAAATGAAATGTTAGTCTAGCGTCTTGTCTGGTCTATTACGGTAATTAGTGGTGAACTCGCGTATCTGCCCTTTGCATACGTGATAGCAACTAACAGAAGCTTCTCCTATTACCAGATTGTGTCCTTTGAGAGGGACCACAACTTTTCATTACTTCTACTTAAGTTTTTGTTTGGTAGCAGTAACTCGTTACTTATGTGGCAGTTGTAACACTTTCAACAACTAAGTCGCATGGCAACGGTAGCAGCTGTAAGGAACAAACAAAACTTCGTCGAAAACTCCTTCGCTTGCGGCAAGCAGTTTGCAAAAACCATGCAGTCCTTCCCCTCAGTCACGAATGTTCAACTAATCGCCGAAAGAGCAAAAATAATAAATCGAGACTGCAACAAATATTTTATTACAGATGCGATAAAAAACAACGTGTGGACTGACTTATGCCGTCAGTGCAGTAGATTTGCCGCGCACTGAGTAACAGGGACGCATGGCTGTCGGCGAGCGCGAGCAGCCAAAACCAGCCACTAGCCACGAAGGTCGAAAAAAGCCTCGCCTCACAAGCAACAAGTGGTCAGACACTCATTCATGCAAATATAGGATGCACACTCGCCTAGACTTCTCCCAGCGTAGCCTCGACGCTATCATATCACCGCCTGGTGACGCCAAATCACTTTTAAAACCGTTCTCCAGCATCCCTCAAAACGGTGTTCATGACTGTACTTGTTGCGAGCGCAGGCCAAAGTTTAACGACAAGATGTTTTTACCCATGGAATGTTAGGAAATTCCCCACAACGTACAATAACAGAATGATAAACCATTCCACAGTTACCGAAGACTGAAATGCGGGGTCCAAGATAGGTAGAATTGTTTCTACACTTTTTGTACTTTTGCACAAGCTATATTATATAAAATCTTTATTGTTTTGAATTTTAATGCAAATCATCATCATCATCAGCCTGATTATACCCACTGCAGGGCGAAGGCCTCTCCCATATTTCTCCACTTAACACGGTTCTGTGCTAGCTGCATCCACTTGACCCCTGCGAGCTTCTTAATCTCATCCGCCCACCTAACTTTCTGCCGCCCCCTGCTACGCTTTCCTTCCCTTGGAATCCAGTTTGTTACCCTCAGCGACCATCGGTTATCCTCTCTTCGCACTACATGTCCTGCCCATGTCCATTTCTTCTTCTTAATTTCAACTAGAATGTCGGTAACTCGAGTTATTTCTCTGACCCACTCTGCACGCTTTCTATATCTTAATGTTACCCCTACCATTTTTCGTTCCATAGCCCTCTCGGTAGTCCTCAACTTAAGTAGAACTCTCTTGGTTAGCCTCCACGTTTCAGCCCCATGGGTGAGTACAGGCAAGATGCAACTGTTGTATACTTTCCTCTTGAGCGATACCGGTAAGCTGCTAGTCATAATCTGCGAGTGCTTGCCAAATGCGCTCCAACCCAATCTTATTCTTCTTGTTATTTCCTTTTCATGGTCCGGATCTGCGGTTACTACCTGTCCTAAGTAGACATATTCGTCCGCTACTTCCAGTATTTCGCTACCTAATGCAAATAGCATGCATTTTATGCGCAGATAGAAATTACTTTTTAATGCCCTGACCTTCGCCGGGGTGGCGCAGTGGTTACGGCACTCGACTACTGTTCCCAAGGACGCAGGATCGAATCCCGGCCTAGGCGGCCGCTTTTCGGCGAAGGCGAAAAGCAAGGCGCCCGTGGGCTGTGCGATGTCAGTACATATTAAAGAACCCCCGGTGGTCGAAATTTCCGGCGTCCTCCACTATGGCGCCTCTCATAGCCTGAGTTGCTTTGGGACGTTACACCCCACAAACCAAACCAACTTTTCAATGACCTGCAATCAGTAGCAAACCAATAAAGAAACTGCGAAACATTGCTAGGCATTCAAGACTTCATCTCGGACGATGCCTCACCTTTTTCTTCTTTCTCGTGTAGTAGCCAGCCATAAAAAGATACCAGAAGTGTCGTTATGAAACTCTGTCAGTACTCCAGGTCAATAGATTATAAGCAGAATCAGTAACCGGTTGATACTCAGAACTCATCACCTTGTGCCAGCCAATGAAACCATACATATTTACCAATGTGTAATATGTAGTGCACAATATAACATGTTCCACAGGGCATACACAACGTACACTGGAAGACAGGGGAATAGTACGTGCTCCCCTCACCAGTAGGTCAATTCTCCGTGCGTAAGTCATGTGATCCAAAAGCGAATTTTAATTCCATTATGTGCTT
>JAJIZL010060508.1:6280-16631 GCA_023969395.1 Amblyomma maculatum
AAATAAATAAATAAATAAATAAATAAATAAATAAATAAATAAATAAAAAATAAATAAATAAATAAATAAATATAAGGCCTCGATTCGGTGACTGTATCGGTTGCGCCAAGCAGGCACACGAAACATCAGTAGGTTAGACCAGGAAAGACGCCTGGCCGTTTATTTCGCATCGATTTATAGCAGCAGTGAGGTGTTATCTGGCCACTTGCATGATAGTCACCACCTTATAAATCATCCTTCCTCTGCGAGGAAATCCCATTTGACCATCCACTAAGAGACTTTCCGGAATATGGCATCGTATGTCAGTCGTTTAGGTTCTGTGCGAGGCCGGGTTGTCCTGCGTGGAATGGTTGGCATGTTCCAGCAGCCGGGCCTGATGCGGCGAGCTCGGGGCTTGCAACAAGACCATCACATAACTCCAGGGGCAATACGCGGACTTTATGGTTTGTTCGCTGCGGAGCCGATGTCCACATTGTCGTTGTCGCTGTCGTCAATGATGTGGTGTTCTCGGATTCGCAGCAGATGTTCCCTACTTTGCCTTAGAATGTGGTCATTGTCCGTTCTCACGATGTGCGATCGTGAAGCCACCTTCTGGAGTACCATCACTTTGCGCGACCATTGGCGGTCCCCGTGGACACGCAGCATGTTTCCTTGCTGCAGTGAAGGCAATGGCTAGTTGGTTCATCTCAAGGCAGAATAGCTTCAGTTGTAAGTCAGCGCTTTGTGGGTCTCGTCTTCCTTTATTGTCCCAGTGTAGCTTGCGCTTTTCTGCCTTGAGAAAGAGGTGTTATTCCCAATGACAGGAACGTTAGAAAAGTGATTCCGCGCCACAAACCTTGTGATAAATATCGCTCTGATAACTTTCGCCCTCTATCGCTCACCCGCATTCCATGTAAAATTATGGAGCATGTCATCCACCCTTATTTTATTGCCTTCTTGGAATCCTATTGCCTTTTCAGTAATGCCCGGCACGGCTTCTGGAAAACATGTTCATGCGAAACGCAACTCATATCTTTTAGAAACTACTTGCATTGCATTTTCGATCGAGCCCAGCTGCAAGGCCACATGATAATGTTTCAATGGATCTCTGCCCACTGCGGCCTCCATGGGAATGAGCAGGCCGATGTTGAAGCGAAAAGCGCACTCATCAATGGCTTCCAAACAGCTGTGCCTTTTTCAAGAGCGGATACGACGTGTCTTCTAAAGAGTTGTATGAATATTGCTACAGCAGCTTACTGGGCTCAACCAGACGCCCGACACATCCGTCTAAGAAGGCTCGATCGAACATTTAAATTTAATGCTCCGCGTGATATTCCGCGTCATCAGGCATGCTTGATACATAGACTTCGTTTAAACGTGGCTTTCACGCGCAAGTACTAACATTTAATTGGACAGATGGACTCACCGGAATGTTCAACTTATGGCATCCCAGAGACTGTGGACCATGTATTATTGGTGTGCCCAGAGTATGCGAACGAAAGAAATGTGCTAGCTGCTTCCTTGAAGCGTTTAGACAAGAGGCCTCTGTCGGAGGAACTGCTGCTGGGCGCTTGGCAGGACAAGGGGAAGGGCGTCCAGGCAGTGCGTGCTCTTTGCCATTATTTGAGCGCCAGCGGACTCGATTCGCGCTTGTAAAGCAAGCTGCTGTGTCTGTATATATATTTCATATGCCTTCTCCCACATCGTCACCCATCATGAGCTTCTTTCTTCTCTCCTTCCCCTTCCCCAGTGCAGAGTAGCAGGCCAGATTTGAATTATTCGGGCCAACCTCTCTGCCTTTTCCTTTCAATAAATCCATCTATCTATCGATCGAGGGTCTCAGGATGATTGCTTATTTATGGATTTTTCTAAAGTATCTGTCGAGGTTTACCATGAGCTTCTTTTTCTTCTAAAATGCTGATTGAAAGCCATATTTTCCACATCGCTTGCGTGGTTGCATTCTTTTATATCAAAGCGAAGCCAATTCGTAACAGCCAATAACTTCCATTCAAATTCTTTGCCTCTTTGGTCGGATATACGTCGGAGTGGTCCGGCCTTGAGCCCCTCCTCTTTCTCACTTATATAAACGACTTACCAGCTACTCTAATAATAACGACATATGCGTTCTCCAGTGAGATATTACCAAGGTTCTGGATTGGTGTAGGGTAAAGACTATGAAGCTAAACATTACTGAATGCAAGCATCTGCCTCTTTTTCGTCTATCTACTGCGCAGTCTACCTACAATATTGTCACATGCCTAGCACCGCGCGGCCTCCACGCTGTGCTGAAACGACGACGAGATGGTTATTGGAGCGTGGAGCGCGCTCTAGCTGTACTTGGTTCGAAGATTGGAAGAACGCTTCGTTAGTCGACCTGCACGTCGCTCTACGTTCACACAGCGCCTACTCGCACGTCTGCGGCTCTTTTGGTCTTGACACTGGTGGATGTGCCATGAATGCTACCTTTTGGGGTAGAAAACGCGACGCATCTACCTCTTGTGACCACCGATGTGCATCGTGCAAGCCGTGGGCTTCGAGGCTTTTCGCCCGAAGGCCTTTCCTCTTGACGGAACTTCCCTGCAGACCTCTCCAGCAGACGGGGCAACGTCACCGCCAGCCCATAGCGAATTCTCTTCTTGCTGTCCCCGCCTACGTCATCCTGCAGACCCATCGAACCCCAAAGCCATTCCATTGTGACTAATTCGAGGGTGATGAAGACTGGCTGGCTGAGTTCGAACGGGTCGCCGCATTTAACAACTGGGACGACGCAGCAAAACTTCGGAACGTTTACTTCAGCCTTGAGGACGCTGCCCAGACGTAGTTCGAGAATCGCGAGGCCACATTGTCCATCTGGCCGGGCTTCCGACGTCAGCTCCTGATTGTGTACACCATTTAGCAGTGTTGGGGCAGTGAAATACGCAAGTATTTCACTTTAAAGAGTAATCAAGTGCGGCACACACGTGTGACGGTCACGGTGACAGAGCGTCAAGAAAAGCATCCTTCATTCATCGACTATCGTCAGCCGCCAGCGCCACCGACGTAAAACGTGATCTCCCGCCCCCCAGAAAGACTACATAAGAACAGACACCATCGACAGCATCGACCATTTGGCAGCCAGTGTTGCGGCAGTGAACAAGTCATGACTATCTTGAGCTTTTCAAGTAGGTTAGTTAGTTCTCATCGAATCCTTTTTGTACATTTTCTGTCGCCACCACTGCTGCCAGTAGTTTCACTGTCAAGATGCCTAACGCGGAATTGGCAAGAGATGTTGACGAAATGAAAAAAGAAGTGCATGAATTGCGGAGCCGCCTTGCCCTGTTCAATGAACTCTATGAGGAAATGAGAAACAAGCAAGCTGGCTTAACAAAAGAAAATAAGGAACTTGCCCGTTGCAATAAACAGTTGGCACAACGTTTGGATGAACAGGAGCAATACTCCAGGCTAAATAACGTTGAGGTTAAAGGAGTTCCTTCGACTCAGGGTGAGAGCTGCGTCGTAATCCTGGAAGAAATCGGATCGAAAATAGGTTGTCCAATTTCTAGCACTGACTTAGAAGTTGCTCATCGAGACAAGGACGACAAGCCCATCTGAGTGAACGATCATCTTACCCCAGAGAACAAACGTTTGCTTGGCAGAGCACTAACCCTGAAAAACAAAACAAAACTGGGAGTTGGTGTGGGTGGGTAACGGCCGTACAAGGCAAGGAAGACCAAGGAAAGTGAAGTCTACCGTATCTCTGGGGCTGATGATCTGTCTGTTTCCACGTAAACCGTGCACCACACATCGATAATCATTATGCTCTACTCACTATCTTAAAAGCCTTCTCCTTAATTCAGCTGATACCCATAAGTCTATTATTCATTTTAATTCTCGCCGTTTAACAAGTCACTACGATGACTTAGTAAACTTTTTAATGCTCGCTGATCGCGCGTTTTCACTAATTTGTCATTCTGAGACATGGCTGTCGTCTGACGATGATGGGCTATTTGCTTTACCCGGCTATCAAAATGAATACGGTCATAGGTCAACTGACCGGCACGCCGAATCTGCAATCTTTATCTCTAACGCTCTATCTTACAAACGCCCTCACGACATCATGTTTCATACAGAGAAGTGCGAATCAGTTTGACTAGAATTTGACAAATCCATTTTTGCTTCAAACAAAAACACTATCATTGGTAGTATCTATCGCTCACCTTCCGCATCTTACGAGCACTTTTGTTGTGAACTAGACGTCATCTTTCAAAATTTGAATCGTGAAAACATGAACATCGTCATCTTAGTGACATTAATCTTGATATAACTGACATTTCTGATAGCTCTTGTTCATTATACACAAAATGCTTGCTCGGCCACGGATTGGGGTCATTATTAGAGTCACCTACGTGCATCACTCATCAAGGCCCAAGCACTCTCATTGATCATGTACTATCAAATGTTATTACGTCTCAGAGCGCATCATGAACCATTACCCTAATTTTCTGTGAATCGATTGCCCTAATAAGGCGACCCCCAGAATACGCCATACGCAATCATTCAATCGATGTCGGTTTGTTGAGATAATATCTGAGACTAGCTGGGATAGCATATTACAAGAAACATGCGCCAATAACGCGTTCAGTAAACTTTCCGTGAAGCTCAAAGAAATAATTAGCTCATGCACATCTATAAGCCCCATAACTCATTGATATTCAGTTCCGCGGAACCGATGGATCACCAACAGCCTTCTAAACTGTTTTAAGAAAAAAAGAAAAAAAAAAAACTCCTTTAAATGGTTAGGACACAGACATTTACTTTCGCCCTGCCGGGGTGGCGAAGTGGCTACGGCGCTCGACTACTGTTCCCAAAGATGCGGGATCGAATCCCGGCCTCGGCGACCGCTTTTCGATGGAGGCGAAAAGCTAGGCGCCCGTGTGCTGTGCGATGTCAGTGCACGTTAAAGAACCCCAGTTGGTCGAAATTTCCTGAGTCATCCACTACGGCGTCTCTCATAGCCTGAGCCGCTTTGGGACGTTAAACCCCACAAACCAAACCAACCAGACATTTACTTTCACCTAAAACAGCGCTTTCAAAAATACTCGGATATTTTCCCCGCAGCCCTTAAACGCTGTAAACAAGAATACTATCAAAATGAGATACTTAGAAATGAAAATGACACTCGTAAGAATTGAGAAACAATTAAAGAATTTTTGAATTTAGCTGAAAATAAAATAAGCATAACAAAAGTTTCTGATGGCGAGAGTACTTCTAATCAATCCGACATTGTCAATGCTTTTAATTCTTTCTTATCGCGCTGCGGTTCCTTGCCTCCAAAGAGATTGTGTAGCCCCAGCCGATGCCGTCATTCGTTCTACTTACGTCCTACTTCACCAGATAAGTCTTTCAGATGATTTCTAGCCTAAAAAATACTACTCCTGTAATCGATGGAATTCCGTCTTTCAATTAAAGCTGGTTGGTTTCGAGCTGCCAAATGTTCTTAGTCACGCAATTATTTTAGTATTTAGGACTGTTGTTTTTCCCGCTGAACTTAAAAAGGATAAGGTGATACCGATCTTCAAAAAAGACAACAAAGAATGCCTAATTACCACCCAATTACTATATTACCTTTCTTTAGTAACATAATAGAAAAGCTAATCGTCAACCGCATAATGAGCAATTTGAATTCCGCCCTAATTACTCCACAGAGCTAGCTTTAATCGAATTCACAGACAGAATTAAACAATATTTAGATAATGGCTTTTTTCCTGTGCTGTTTTCTTAGATTTCACTAAAGCATTTGACACAATTAGCCGTACAATACTGTACACTAAATTAGAATCTCTTGGCGTCTGCGCAGCTGGTTTAGCTCTTCTACGTAGTTATCTTACTAACCGTACACAAGTTGTCCAGTTACAAGAAACGCTCTCTGATCCTGTAACTATAAATGTCGGAGTTCCACAAGGTTCCATTTTAGGTCCACTTCTTTTCCATATTTACATCAATGAAATGCCTTCGTCCCTAACTAACGCGGATGATACGATTTTCACTCAGGATGGTAATCTCACAGGCCTAATAAACAAATTAAACATAGACTTAGAGAATATTATTTTATGGTGCCAAAATAACATGCTACAATTTAACCCTACAAAAACCACCTTCATGATATTCAGCAGTCATCAAAAGCAAATTATCACGAACCCACACATTTGTCTGGGACATCATATTATTTCTGCCTCCGAATCCGTTACATTTCTCGGCATTACGCTCGATTGTCATCTAACGTTTAATTTACACACCAAATCTGTCAGTAAAACAATTTCATTTGGAACAAGGGTGTGAATAAAAACTAGACATTTTTTTCTACGCCATGTTATCTTATCACTATATTATACCTTCATAACAGCCACCTTAATTATAGCATATCATCTTGGGGTAATACCTATTCATGCCATTTATCATGTATTTCTCAACTTCAAAACGAGGCGCTTCGAATTATATCTTTCAGCCCATACAAAGCCTCTGATTCACCCCTTTACTCTGACGTAAACATTCTTCCCTTGAAATGCCTCCTTAATCTTAGGTTAGGTCTTCTAATTTACCGCGCTCGCAATGATAATTGCCAACTTATATGTTTCTCTGAATCTTTCCTTGCTAATTGTGACAACATTCGATTCTCTGACAAAGCAATATGTTACTATCAAAAGTAAACACAAATTACAAAAAACAAATTACTTTTTTTTCCGCCATAAAAACTTGGAATTCATCACCGCTAGCAGTTAAATCAGCCCGTTCGCCGCCCGCTTTCTACACTCTACTAAAAAGACATTTCTTATCAAACAATTCAGCTTCATACCCTACTGCCTTAATCGCATTTTCTGTTCCCCACTCCGGCAGCAAGCGGTCAAAGTGTTTGTCATTGTGAATATTCTTATGCTTCCGCTTCAGTTCTTATCTTTGCATCCATCCATTGCCCATTCTGTGTCTGATATCTTTTGTGTTTTTAATAATGTTCTTGCGCTTTGCCTGTTGTATGCCTTTGCTTGCTTTTGTTTTTTCGTTTTTCTTTTTTGTTCGTTCGAAAACTTACGCCCGCTAACTATTGTGTAACTTATTCATTGCCGATATTTTACTAATAGGTTTCAATTTGATTATATCTTTTTTCAGATCCTCTGCCACATTTGTGTATTTATACTCATGTATTCCTGATGGGAGGTCCCCCAGACAGTCTTACTTTGGGACCTCCTACTGTACAAATTTTGTTTATGCACTTATAAATGATTTGTATTTTGTTTTAATAAACCTTCAAACCAGCGACGCCCAGGAGAATGCAAGCGGGCTCTGAAATCGTATATGCAACTCCCAAATGAGAGAACAGCTATGTATGTCGAAGATGCCACGCGTCTCTGCTATCGCGCGGACCCCAAAGTACGAGAAGACAAGAAACAGCGGCACCTGATGCCTGTGATGAAAGAACAGTTGTTTTGAGGCCTCATACGGAATCCACCTGTCACCGTCGCGGCGTTTTTGACCGACGCCGTCCTTATGGAAAGAAAAACTGTTGCAGCAGCGCTCCAGCCAGTACGCCCGTCCATCGGCCCCAGTACCCACGTTATGCAACTTGGACCAAATTGACTGTGACCCTCCAAACTGTCCGAGCTCTCTTCATGAACTAGTCCGCTCCATTGTCCGCGAGATGCAGAAACTTCAAGAATCTTTTTCCCTTTCTGTGGATCCTTGAGTAGCGTAATCCGCGAGGAAGTACACCACGTACTGAGGGCACCGGTCATTATCGGCACCCGTCCAGCTAGTGACCTATGCGGACATACTGCGCCGTTCTACCCCACTTCCTGTTCCACCGAAATGGTTGCGCTGCACTCTGCTCAACCAGTTCCCTACTGGGCGGAACGACGCCAGGCGCCACGGAAATGTGACTTCTGGCGTGCTGTTAATCAACGGCCTCTATGTGCCACTGTGGCGAGGCCTGTCACCTCTACCGGTGGTGCCCCTACCGTGAAATGGGGCTACGCGGGTTGTACACGGCCTCGCGAGTGCATGGCCACATCAAATTGCCGAGTACGTCACTCGCCAGGCCTGTCTGCCATCTTCGCCGCGCCGCCAATTGCGTTCACCGTCGCCTCGTCGGTCTGCACCTTCCGGTTCTGTTTTGCCGCTGCACGAAGTGGGTCCTCCATAGTGGTTTACCGCGCTAACACCTAGAACGACAAGAAACACAACACAGAACCCCCGTCGGGAAAACTAGCTCCGGCGACCTTTGAAGGCGAAGCCGCCGAATGCCGATTCTCCGAAAGCTTCCACCACCGCACCGATCGCGTCGCCTCGAAAACCACCATACCACCGACCAGCATTTATCATCTATCTGACCATGGGAATCATTCCGAAGCGGACCGCCGTGCAACCTCGAATATCTCTCGCCGCCGCACCGCTTGGATTACACTAGAACAGACCACCACATCACCGAACGTCTCCCGTCTCAGCACTGCGTGAATCCTTCCAAAGCCGACTAGCGCACCGCCGAACAGCTCCTTCCGCCGCACCAAGTGAATTACTTTAACACCATTTCGACATTGGTGGGCTCTACAAACGACTGTATCGTTCTCGTCGACACGCAGGAAGTCAGCGCGTTAATGGACACAGGTGCGAATTATTCTATTCTTAGCGGACGACCTGCGATGGCCCTGAAAAAAAGTGATGACGGCGTGGAAAGGCCCCCGCATACGTACGGCCGGAGGTCATGTTGCGCACCCCGTGGTATGTGTACGGACTGAGTTACATGCGTGGCTCCACATTCTTTGCCACTGTTCTCGCTCTGCACGAATGCTCTCACGATGCTATCCTGGGAATGGATTTTCTTCTCGAGCACGCTACCACGATAGATTTGCCGCAAATTGTTTAGTAACGTTCTCCACTGCGATGGCGACAGAAAAGCTTGAGCTCAGTGGGTTTCTATCTGCACTGCGAATCGTCGTCATCTAAAGTGTGACAAACGTCCATCGTGAATCACGGAATTATTACGCATGAAGGCGCTCGACCGGTCCATAAGCTGCCCTATCGTGTGTTTCCTTGCGAGCGAGACGCTATCCATAAGCAAGTCCACCACTCACCGATGACGTTATCCGACCATCAAGCAGTCCATGGTCATCATCTGTCGTTCTCGTCAAGAAAAAGGACAGCACACTGCGTTTCTGCGTCGACTTCAGAAAGCTGAACAGCGTGAAAGTCGTTTCACCATAGACAATTCCCTGCACAGACTTCGGTACGCTAAGGTTTTTCTTCAGTAAATTTACGAAGCTGTCATCGGCTGATTGAAGTTGATAAGAGAGATGGGAGCGAACTACCTTCGTCAGATCGGATTGGCTTTATGAATTTCGTGTCTTCCCCTTCGGGCTGTGCTGCGCTCCTGCAACCTTCCAGAGGATGGTGGACACGGTGCTCACTGGTCTAAAGTGGCAGACATGATCTTCATGTATACTTGGATGTTAAGCACAAGACGTGGGAAAAAAACCTGTCGCACATCGGCTTTACCTATACAATACCGCGAGGCAGGAAACAATCCGCTTTACCCCATTTCGTCTGGGGTATGCAGGGAGGTGCACATGTGTTTTAAACGCCATGCTACCATTGGCTGATGAAATCACATCAGACGCTGGCGAATTCGTGGAACAATAAGCAGAACGAGCACGCCAGCTAGCCCGCTTGTAAATCAAAGGACAAGCTGCCGATGCCGGACATTACAACCTTCGCCACAGGAACGTGCACTATGAAACAGGTGACCAGGTGTGGATGTCGACCGCCATATGTCGCAAGGACCTGTGCGAAAAGCTCCTGCATCGGTATTTTGGCCCATACAAAATCCTCCGCCGCGTGGGCAATGTTAACTGCGAAGTTGGAAGTACGACAGTGGGTCATCGGCGTCAGCGGCGCGAAGTCGTGCACGCAGTTAGTATCATCATTTACATTTCACGTGACTGTCATCGACACTGTCTTACCACCTATCTGTCCATTGCCCATCTTGTCCAGATTGTGTGCTTCGTTTTCTCTTTCGCGTTTCTTTTTTACATAACGCTTTCAGCATCGAGACTTGTTTTTGAGGGGGGAGGGGAATGGCGCATGCCTAACACCACGCGGTCTCTCCGCTGGGCCACAACGACGACGAGGTGGTTGTTGGAGCGTGGAGGGCGCTAAGGCTGGACCTTGGAAGAGCGACATTAATCGGTCTGTTAGTTACTGTACGTCCGCACAGCGGCTCTTTGGGTCGTGACAATATTAACGGTATACACAAAGGGCACTCGCTAGACTGGCACAGTGTTTACTGGACACACACACACACACACACACACACACACACACACACACACACACACACACACACTGC
>JAJIZL010060518.1:3948-18189 GCA_023969395.1 Amblyomma maculatum
CCCCCCCCCCATCCTGGTCCGGAGCATCAGCGCCCTGCGACTTCTTGCGCCGTCGTAGAAAGGTTAGGAGGAAACGCAAAGTAGCCAATAGCGTGCGTATATAGCCTTCACGCCATGCCAAAACTGCCATTCGTCAAGCGTAGGTACCACCTCCATCAAAGAAAGAGGAAGCCAATATTCTTCTCGAATTAATGTATCTTGAACTGGAGGTGACGGCGGTAGAAGAAAGACAAGAAGCTCAGGTGGCGTGCCCGTCCTGTGGTGTGCGAGCGGTGCCGTTATATCATAGCTCACAACAGCACCGCCGCCAGGGCCGGCACGTGTTCTGGCTGCAATGCTCTTCGCTGATTCTGCATGTAGAAGATGGCGCCGCTGCGGCAGCAAGACTGTATCTGTGGCTGAGGCGTCACGAGTGTTGAACACCAACCTTGAAAAAGATTGCACCTCATCAAGCGTTCGAATGTTGGCCCTTCCCAGTGGTTTGTATAAGGTTTCCAGTTCCTAGCCTCCAGTGGTATACAGTCGTTCCCCCTTTAATATGGACGACCCGAATTATGAACAGTTTTTCTGGGGACGAAACTTTTTCAGTGTAGTTATTCCTCATTAATATGGAAACTCGCTGTCTGGACAATGGACAGGGGAAGAATGTACACGGCCCACTTGGGCCCATGTATTTTTGTCTCGGTAATATGGACAGTGCTTGAAAAAAAAGCAGAGGAGTCCGAACGCAAGTTAAATAAGGGCACGCCGCCCGCGAACCTACGCAACAGCCGATACAACCGGATGCCTGAACGAGTCCTGTGGGGTTGGAAAGAATAAAAGCGAGCGTGGGGCGCAAGAGCGGAGAGGAACTTGCACAGCAAACCGAGGGTTGGCGTAAGAAAGACCCTGAAAGGGGAGAACCAGGAGATTTCTGGGTGCAGCGGCAGTGCCGCCGCAGTCGGGAAAACAGCAACATGTGGTTGCAATAAATTCTGCTGGACGTGAACAGAGAGGCCGGTAAAAGCGTAAGAAAGAAATGACAGGAAGAAAGAAAAGTGCATACAGTGGTGGTGGGAACTGAAGTTTTCTTTCCCAAAGCACAGTATGTGTTCCATGAAGCCGTAAACTCTTTTCGGTGAGAGTTAAGACACACTCACAAAGTAGGGCGACAAAAGAAAGGCGATGTACGAGCATGCAACCGAGACCGGGCGTCCCGTCCTGGGCGCGGTTCCCTCTCAGGCTCCTGGTTTTCGTTCCTGTTGCTGCCGAACTGCCACATTTTGCACCTGAGGCGGGTCCGCATGTCGGCTTCGCTATAAGTCAACGATGCGGCCTTGACAAGGTCTGAGCTCTTCGTAGTCGGCTAATCGTCGTTCTAAACTGTACTTCAGCTTGCAGTGTTTGTCTTACACGAACACATAGAAACGGCGCCAAGAAGATGGGATGTTCTATAGCCTCCGCATAGCAGCTTGCCAATTTGACTCTCTCGCTTCCTTACGGAAACAGTACAAGGCAAAAAAGAAAGAATCAGAAGAACGGAAAGGCAGAAAGGTTAACTAAGCAAGAAAGTGCAAAGTATCAGGAGCCTGTAACCCTCAACTGGAGTCTGGATTTTGGCATGGTGGGAATTAAACGCAAAAGAACAGAGCTGAACGTCGGCGCGAAGCAAGCAATCTGTGAACACAAGCAGCAAAAGCCATCTCAGTCAATCTAAGCCGTGAGGGACTAGTATCGACAGCTCGACTGTTTCCTCGCCTCAGAAGAATCTCAAGCAGCTACTTAGCGGCTACTTTGCTCAATGCCGAGCCCATTTTGAAAGTGATGGTGAGTAGAAAATCGGACGCCGATTCATGCTCGAAAGTTAAACCAACACAAAGCCCACCATCACGTGTGTCATTGTACGCGAGTCGCTTCAGTCTCCACTACCAGTTTTCGAAGACAACAATGATAAGGATAATGCACTCAAAATTGCCGGTGTTCTGTCAAATTTTGTGTCAAGTGCACACCGTTATCTACAAAAGAAGTCATTAATTACAATTCTTTTTTTCTCAATAAAATTCTTTTCATTTTATTCATGACTCGTTATTATGGATGACTCGCTTTATGGACAGTTTTGGTCGGAAACCAAAGTGTCCATATTAGCGAG
Organism: Amblyomma maculatum; assembly: GCA_023969395.1. Classification (NCBI taxonomy): domain Eukaryota; kingdom Metazoa; phylum Arthropoda; class Arachnida; order Ixodida; family Ixodidae; genus Amblyomma; species Amblyomma maculatum. Next base: position 6,077 of record JAJIZL010060518.1, read on the forward strand.
GCACGACTGTATAAAACTGACCATATGTAGAAGTGCCTTATTGCAGACCAGACTGTCTGTGCTCGCTGATAGCTGAAACAGCCTCACCTGGCACTACTCTAATTTATTAGGCGAACTTCACGCTGCACCACACCAGCGTAACCCGCACATGGCATTTTACGCTTTAAAACATGCAAGAGCGGTGTTTGACTGCTGCTCCTTAGTAACCGAGGGGAGTAATTTCATATATTCATTCGTATCGTTCAATGTGGCCGGCGCACGCCTAATTGTTTACGACTCTGACTCGATTTAAAAATTGCTCATTCAAGATTTATCTTATTCCATCATCAAGGAGATTTCTAAACTCTATCAAGCCTTTGCGGCTATTTCAGTTATGAGACGTTCCAATCAACAGATTAAAATGAAAACCATACCCACATTTGGTTTTGAATTTTTTCACGTGGAGAAAAAAAAAAAAAAAGTGTACATGACGCCAAAAAAACAACAAAAGGGCTATGTCTCTGGAGCAATGGTCCCAAATCGGCTCAAAGTGTGAGGACGCCGTAGCAGAGGCTTCTGGATCACTTCGGCCACCTGGGATTCTTCAGTGAAACTGCCATCGTTAAGTATATGCCTGCAATGCTTTCAGCTTCGACCAAAATGCTGTTTCCCAATTAGGATCAGACTAGGGTATCCCAGCTCAGTACTCGAGAGCTTTAATGACCAAGCCACCGCGGTGCCGTAATAAGTAAATAAATAAGCCAAGAAGACTAAACTTCTTTCTCGGAGCGTACCATGGTTATTTTATCCATTTCGCTGCAGCTACGCTGCGAATGTGTATTTTACTCTGACAAAGTGACTATAAAGGACATCGGCCCTATGTGTACAAGCCCGAATCCGGCTCAGACCCGTACCATTAAGCCCACTCAGAGTCCAGCAAAAATGTTCATGTGTCGGCCCAGACGGGCCGTGGGTTGGGCCACACCCAGCTTTTGGGCCTGTCCATGCCCACACAGTGTCGTGTGAAGCGCGTGCTACCTTCACTTGACGCTTCTACAGAAGGTTTGACGATCTTCTATTTTTTTTCGGTTCCTGGGGCTGCCTTTCAGTGGGTCGCTTTCTACTTTTCGATGCCTGAAAGGTAGGCAAGGCAGGCAGAGAATATCGTGGGGACCGCTTCCTTTGCTACCAACGCGCAACGCTTTGCAGCACATGCCCATTTAACTCTGTCGTCCATGTTTTGGACACAAACCTGGGCTCCAAGCGCCCCTCACAAACAGTGGCTGTATAGCTCGGTCCTTTCTTGGTATGCCGGCCACCATAGCTGAAGTCGTTTGACATCTTTTCGCACCGAAGAAAGCTGACATTTTTCATTGCAGAATACGTAGCCTGTATTGCAGTGGTGAACAATGCACTTTTTTTTCCACATTACATTACATTACAACTTAGAATATACCGTGATCGAAGAAAGGCGTGGAGCGGGGGCGTCAGCGAGAAAAACAAAATGTGCACCGATGCAAGTTGAGAACTGACTGGCAATCCTTGCGGCACCCAGCGAACCCGCGGCCACCAACAGTCAACGCAGTCTCTCGGCAGCCTACGGAAATCAGAGCATCGGTATTGCCACTTACTGTTCGGTGCGGAGCGACCCGTTCACACACTTCTAACACCATGATGCGGAGGTTGTGGGTCTGGGCCGACCAGTGGCATATAGTCGCTTTTTGCTAAACAATTACCTTTCAGACAAACTAATTATGAATTATCCATTGATCCCCACGCCATTATGGGCATAGAGCAGGGGGTCTCAAACTCATATTGCTACGTGGGCTGCATTGAGAAAGCTTTTTCTCTCATGACCCAGGAGCCAGAAAGTAATAAAACAACAGGAAACAAAGTACAGTAAATAACAATAAAATGAACAAAAATAAGCAAAATTTCGTTTTGTCAGACCAAGCGCTCCTATTATTGCAAAAGAAAAGCAATGTGTGCTGTTTCCACTTCAATGCCGGACAAAAGCAGCTTCAGGATCGCTCAGAGAGAGGTACTGAAATGGTACACCTGTTAATAAATATCACACTTATAATCTTCAACAAGAAAATAAAAAAAACAAACAAAAAGAACACTTAGAAATAAAAGAGAAGGCAGGATGTCTGGCTCCTTGCTTTTGAAGGCATAGTGATGTCAAATGAAAGTTCACGCAGATTAAGTGGTCAACGCCTTTTCAAAAATGAATGCGTACTAACTGGTACAAAATCTGAGTTTATTTTAGTTGGAAATTAGGGCTGGTGGCAATGCTTTCAAAACGTCAGCTGAAAATTTTGAGCTGGCGGACTGCAGCACGCAGCTCCGCGGGCTGTGCGCCAAGGCCCCTGGCATAAAAGGATAATCTCTGATGATCTCTGATGAGCGGAAAGAAAGTGTTCGACATTGGGCTGCATTCCCCATTCTCAGCAAGGGAAACTAGAATGCTTCTTTGCTCGTCAAGTGAAGAGGATATACATTAGGCAGGCATTGCCTCTGCTACGAAATGGACACCACCGTAGGCAGTGTACACCTGGACAATGTTTTAACAGTACCACGTGACCGTCGACTGCCCTGCACTGCTGCGCCGGAAGATGCAGGAGATGACAAAGCAATAGAGTGCGAGGGCGTGCTCACAATTCTTGCTGCTGCAGTGAACCTCGTTTGCTACGCTGCTTTGATCAATGTGAAGCAACCCTGCCACAATTGGCTGGCAGGCATGCCGGTGCCCGGAGAAGCTGTCATTGTTTGTTTTTAGCCGCAATAGTATCTGCATATCATGCGAATATCTCCAAAGTACACACATTTCCGATAAAAAATCCAACATGCCCCATAACTCTTGCCATCGATACTTTTGAAAAATTGTTGTATCGGTACTTTCATTGCATAAAAAAAAAAAAAAAAAAAAAAAAAAAAAAAAAAAGAAACCCTTGAGACAACCAGGGACAAGTGTAATATTTGGAACGTTACAAGTTTGCACAGATTGAAGCCACAAGCACATAGCAGAGCGCTCCCAGAACTCCGATATGAAACTTGATTCAAGGGGTTGCTGCCAATGGAGCAGAACAGCCAAGCAGACAACACTCGCTGAAGCAGCATGATTACATCTCCCTGCTTGTTCCCTCTCCTGATTTCCACTTTGCTTCTGCTCGGACAGTCGACGCTCAAGCGATACTGTTAAAGAATTGGCAGGGTGTATATTCTGTGCTGCTTGTCTTGCAAGCCATTGATGCCAATCTTGCAGACCTCATTTTATCTTTCACAGTGGTTTCCAAAGCTATAAAGTTATTGCAGCAACTTTGTTACACGCACAAAAAAGCGACACAACCAATCTGTGCAGGAATATCATTCGTTAAAGAAGGCAGCTTTGCCAGTTTTTCACAGCAAATTGAGAAGACAATAAAGCGTGGTTTGATCTTCCATCTCGTGCAAACATTTGTTTGTTTTTGGAGCTAGTCTGGTTTTCTTAGTCTGAATCAACTGTTACATTGCACACTGTTTGCAACGCATTGATTGCAACTGAGAAAAAAAGGCTGCAAACTACAAGCTGGACACTGCAGCTGCAGGAATGCTTGCTTGCTTGATTCATTCATGCACTCTATGCAAACTGGTGACCTGTGCCATGTTCCCCATGTAAAAGTTAAAACAAATGACCAGTCCCGGTGGCACAACAATTGTTTTGAAATTAAGTACAGGGCTCACGTTGTGGCGTTGGAGCATAGGCTGCCTCCGCCTTTCATAGTCCCTCCCATTTGTTCAGCCTCAGCAACCAGCAAGCCCATGCTAGACTCCAAAACACATATCAGGATGATCCCTGCGTACCAAATATTAGACGTCAGCTTATAAGCGATGTTTACACACACAAAAGAAATTAAGACAAGTACATGTTGATGCATTTTAAACACAAGGCGAAATCGCTTACCTCACCGCAATTGGAAAGTGGCCCTGCATACACTTGACAGTGCGCAGTCATAAAATGAGGTATTAAATCATTATTCTACACCGCGTCACAGCAATGAGGGTCACACAAAGGGTCACGTCGCACAAATGGTTAGTACGTCGTGGTGCACCGAAACAAAAGCTTCCCACACAGGCCTGTGTGATCCTCACCTCTCCTGCTTCTACGCGTTGTTTTGTCATGTCCTAGTATCTCCTTAAGTCCCTCCATCAGCTCAAAGACGTTACAATCATTAATTATTCATCCAGACCGCTGAGGAAAGCTTACCCAAGTTTCCCGCCGTTTTCAGGCGCACGCAAGACTGGTAGTCAGGCGTGTTTTACATGACTGAGACTTTCGTGCGGTTGGCCTAATAAACGGTATTTAACCGTATGTTCCTTGGTGTCGAACTACGTTGAGCTTTCGATTGAAACTTTCTATAATACACCTTTGGGCCGTTCGGGCCCACTGCCGGCCAAGCAGGCTCAATGGTCGTCAACAGAACATTCGGACGCACGGAAGTTGAAAACTAAATGTAGAACTCCAGACAGCGGGCAATGACTCAATACATGCATACTGAAGTATCTAAAGAATAGAAAAAATTGCTTACGTACCGTACAACACGAGAGCACCCAGCTCTCACGGCTCCCACCATGGACGACGACGACCAGCCATTTTGCTACTAAAAGCAACACAAAACCCACAAAACAATAGCCGGATGTGACGTTTTTCTTACACCGGATAAGACGTCATGGGTTGCAGCAAGCATTTTGCTCCTGCAACCCGGTTGTAGGAAGCATTTCGCTGCTGCAACCGGGTCGCAGCAGACGGCGCCGGTTGTAGCAACAACTTGGTAGCCACATGTAGCCAAATCGAAGTTGGTACGAGGTGCGCGAGGTGCAAGAAGTATGTACTACATACCATGCGTGAAATGTGAAATTACAAAGAATAGTGCCTAGAATGGGTGATATACTACGTGATGGCATGATGATAGGTTTACGTGAGTTGGACCGCGGCAGGGTGGCAAGCAGAGCGCAAGCGCATGTAATCGCGGTGTTGACGGCCAGCTCGCGGCCTGCACGCCCGCTCATTTGGTCCTAGTTATCATGTGTATTAACGTCTACGACGGTCGTTATGTAGTTATGTAGCTTTGATTCTTCAAAGTTTTCTGACTTCCATCTGTGATGAGATGCGTCACGTAACGCATCGCTTTCTGCTCGTATTGAGGTTTGGTGCTGCAAGTTCTACATACATATGCAAGCGGCGCTGAAAAAGCTGGGTGCCGCCGGCGTGTGTCTAGCCCAAGCATCGCGTCATTCGTGTTTGTTGTATAACTGGAGGTGTGGTTTGTGCTTACCGTGAGATGCTGTGATGTACGGATTACGTCCTACGAGAGTGCTGTGTGAGACTACGAGAGTGCTATGATGAGTGCGCCAATGTCCGGACGGACATCAGTGTGTTCGTTTATGATCGGCGATGTTTCACGTGCATGTCAGTGTTTAGTAGATGCAGTGGTAATTTATTTACACGCGCTGTGTAACAGTCAGACGAAAATAAGTCATCGACAATTTGTTATCAGACTGCACTACAGAGCTCAAAACTCGGAAAATGGGAATGCACATGATGCAGTTTTCGCATGTTGGAGTGGACCGAAAAATATGTGCCCAGCCCACACCGCCGAGATGCACATTACTACAGGTGAAATGGTTCAGGTTTCTGTAAAATAGCTGCCTGGCACAGCACCTTCCTAAATGTACAGGCTTTGTACAGGCTTTGTGAAGGCCACTTTATCATTAATAATATATTCGCTTTGTGTGTTAATGATAGTGCTTTTTCAATATATTGTAATTTTGTTTTCGTTTTTCCTTAGTTTCCTTTGTTTTTCATGCTAGACAAACACAAATGGTACACTTTTAAACTTGTCAGTCCAAAGCTGAACATGAATATCTGCCATGCATGTGACAGCTTTAATGCTAGAAAGGTTGACGTGTATAGCATGTACGTACACGCTGCGACATCTCAGCGGCACGTTCGGCTACTTGCCCCAAGGTCATGATGTTTAATGCCAGTGATGGCAGTCGCACTTTGGTGCAGGTGAAATGCAAATGCATCTGTTTCCTTCGAGATGTCAACGCAAAGTACAAAGCCCGGGCAGTCAAATTATTCTGGAGCTCTCCACTACAGCATTCTTCATAACTACATGTCACTTTAGGATGTGAAACCTTACTTGCCACAGATAGGATGTGTTGTTTTTTAGATTTTGTAAACTCTCATCTGTGTTGTGCAACATCTGGCTAATTTTTGTTTTCAAACAGTTGTTGAAGATGAAGCCGAAGCAGTTCTTGGCATGGTTTCCTGCTTGGACTAATTTGCTAACTGCAGTTCTTTGAAACTTGCATCAATGCTGGACAGTTCAAATAGCAGGCAGTTGAACTACAGGAATGATGTGGATCATGCATTTCAGTTCTGACAAATGGAAAGTAACGGTCCCCTCCATGCATGTATAGGTGCCCTTAAACAAATACATACTCGGATGTGTGATTGTGACGCATATCAAGGGTCGACAAAAGGCCATGTGGAGCCAGTGTGATATTCTTCATGAAAATAAAATGAGGCTAAAATAAAATTGTACAACAGCTGCTGTACCATGCAGAAAAAAATCGTTCGTTTTGTGTATGAATAACTGACCATGAATAGCATCTTACTTAGAGTATGATGTGATATATAATATCTGGTTTAGCATCCCAAAACAACTACGGCTATGAGGAACACAATAGTTGAGGGTTCCGGTATAATTTTGACCACCTGGAGTTCTTTTACATGCACTGACACCGTACGGTGCATGACGGCCTATTGTTTCGCCTCTACTGAAATGCCCCTGCTGTGGCTGGAATCAAATCTGCATCTATGGGTTCAGCAGATAGCTACTGAGCCAGCACAATGGGGTCAAGTAACAAAATGCATGCCATTACACTTCCTTCTAGACTGTGGTTTCTTTCACAGAACTAATGTATACAAGGAAAAGTAAATAGCAAGACAACACTAGTTTTATTGCACATTATATTAACATTTCAGCAAACATTCTCTAGGAAGAAATTTGTCAACGTTTGCATGGAAACCATGAATATCTTATTAAAACAAAACAATGCACTTACTGCACTCCAATTGTTAATGGGCTAGGTTGCATCTATGCTACTACACTGCACTCATCATAAAACAAAACCACAAGCCCCATCTGCTTTGGCCAATCACGATGAAACTAACGGAGACAGATGTCTCACACCACGAACTGATCGCCTCGCAACATATCTCTGCATACGTTGCATTTCAATTTCATGCCTTTCCACTTAGCTTCAACTGTTGCCAGCATTACTAGTCACCCATCTTTTCTGAACTTTCTTTTTACGCTGTTCGGATCAGCATCCTTGTTAACGATGGTCTCTGGCATTCTCGATGCTATCATTTTTGCATCTTCCTCACCTGGAAGAACGAAGAAAATGACAAGCCTTGAGCAGACAAAAAATTAAGGAGACTCCTAATCTCCACCTGTAAGGGTATGATGCACCAGCGTTAATGGCTTTATTGTGCAGATCCCACTGTGGATTCCCGTTAATTTATATGCCCTTTGCTATAAGCTTAATTACTAATTCCTTAATTCATGTCTCTGTTATCTCAGACATACTCATTAGCATACAATCGTAGGCTGCCCTGTTATGTGATAGACAACCTGGCATAGACCTCTGTAAGCCTCACGTTAACCAAACTGTACAAACATGCCTCCATGGCCTAGGAGTAGCATTTCTTAATCGAAGCTGAAACGTCCTAGAACATATTTCAAATATAACTTTGTAAGCTTGAGTTAACAGCTCCTGCCATGTCATGTGGCCTAGTGACATTTGGTTCGTGCCACTTTTGCCTTGTGCACAGGGTCCATCTGTTAAATACTGGTTAGCATGCATGAAAAATACATTTTCACACAAACTGGTGGCAAGTGGTCAAGTGGTGCACTGCAGATTCTGAAATGTATACCTATATGCATGCAAGGATGTCATCATCACATAACATGATCAAGAGTTCTGTCAGTGCCTGCAGTTAATGGCACTTCAATGCCCATTAAAGGACCACCTCAAACAATGGTTGTTACCACAAGACCTGTTCTAACAGCGTACTGACACCATTCCTCTGAGCGATGGACATGTATATGCATACCTTAGATAGCTCATGATTGTGGATCTCATTTATTTCTGACTTCCAAGGAGTTCCTGTCGTCAGAAACCCTACACTTTATGAAATCAGGACAGCTATCTTAAAAGGTGATGAAAAGAAATAACCAGGTTACCTTGCCGCAATGCTAAATTATAGAGGGTGAATATGCTGCATGAAGATACCAAGAAGCTAGTACAAAGAAAATTGAGAGTGAAATGGCAGGAATTTTGAAACATCAAAATAAACAACCAACTACACTTTGTCAAACCTGTCATCGAGGAATGGAAATCATGCAGTCATCAAAAACATATCATGGAGGACATTTTAGGTCCTCTTCACAAAAGACACACCCACACCTGACACACAGCTTCATACTTATGAAAGAGGACAAACCGATATGCAAGGAGTGTGGAGATAAACTAACTATAAACCATATCTTGCATGTGCGCCAGACTCGAGAAAATAAAAGGAAAACATTTTGTACAATTTTGCAACAGATCTCTTTCCATCCCAGCATGATCCTAGGAGAGACGTGCAAATTTCTTGCATTTTTGGTTTCCAAAAATGTTCCAAAACAAGTTGCATCCTAAAGAACATTTTAGTCATTACACACAAAATAAATACATTAAACCTTGTTCTTGGTGCATGGCAGCATTAGTCGCTTATGCACCATAAAAATCACAACGCTGTAAGGTATACCTTGGTTAGCTATGTTATATGAGACAAGCTTTCGGTCTGGTGTGGTCCTTATTCATGTGACAGCGCTGTCATGAGGGTCTATGTCCCAGCCATTGGAAAGTGACCTATTCTAATAATTTTAAAAACTGAAGGCGATTCTACAGATCTCTAAAGACGCGCAGATGTTTGGTTTCGACTGGAGTGCTCAACTGCTTTATCAGCGTCCGCCTGCTTTGACAGCCTGGAGTGAAACTGTTAAAGAGAACACATTTTTGAACATTCAACGCGTTTCTGAAGGCGTTGCTTTCAATTACGAGGCCCACAAAAAGCAGCTGAATGTCAAACGGCGCCTAGGTACGCTTTCTAGCAAGACAGCGGGTAGCGTGGAAAATCGCTCCGCCGGTCCATCGCTGGCGCCGCTGACTTGAAAGGCGAACTTTTCAAACATAGCTGCTGACCACACCTGAAATACTGAATTGTGCATGGTCAAGGCAGAACTTCTCTAACACTGAGCACTGGTAGCTATCGATTTCGCGCCCAATATTATGAAAATCCGTCCTCTCTTCGACCATTGATACGTCCACGGTTGGATGCATTTATGCGCCTCGGGGTAGGCCAGCCGTGGGAACATGGATGCGTGGTTATAGCAGCGATCACTTGCATGACACACTCTGCAAAATTCCAAGAGTCAGCTTCTGCAACGAAATGTGCAGCGCGCATTTTCTACCGCGTACCAATAAGTCCGGCGACGCATGCATATCTCCCGCTCGTTTCAAAGCTGCGCGGCCGTTCAGTCGGGTCACGCTAACCTCGAGCATGCGCGGGGGTTTAAACTACATGTACGCAAAATTCAACGACGAGAAAAAGATGCAGGCTGAGCACTTTAGTCTAGTCTTCCCCTAAATATCAAAGAACATTGCTGTTCGTAGGGAATTCGGAGCATTCGCGCTTCCGGCTTCGCGGTTGTGCACTCTTGCGGTACGGTGCAGTAGGTCTTCTCGATGTGCAGGCCTTTAGTAGATTCGGCATGTCTTCTGCCACGGCTCTGAGGTAGACTTAAGCAGCATTGGTCTAAGCTGCTCGGCAGCTAAATCTGAGCTCATAGTCATGGACCTGAAAGAACGAAACCCCCCTAATATTCAAGTCACATTAAACGACACCCCCATCCGCAGGGTCAATAGAATCAAAATTTTAGGTCTCAGTATTTCTGACAACGGCTCCAACGCCGAGACCATAAAATTAATTCGTGCTGCCATTTTGAATACAGCCTCACTAATTAGGCATATCGCCAATCGCCATTGCGGCATGAGGGAAGCAGACACACTGCGCCTCATTCAAGCATTTTGCCTATGCAGGATCACCTACTCCATCCCTTACCTCTTCCACACACCCACGGAGACCGAGCAACTCAAGACTTATCCGCACAGCTTACAAAAGCGCTCTCGTCCTCCCTAAATCAACGCCGGAAGCAAGGTTGGTCTCCCCCTTTTCTGGCTCGCTCAGTTCCAGCCTGTGTGCTTTATTTATTTTTTTTGTTTTTTTTTTTTTGTTGTTGTTTTGGTGTGCCTCTGTTTCCATTTTTCGCTTTCTTCTGTTTCCGTTCTTGCTTCTTATCTTGTAAATATTGTACAGTGAGTGCCTTCTTTTGTACAGAGCGTCATCTCTCCTCTTTTTTCTTGAAACTGCGCGGGTTGCTCATTAGGCAGCCCCGACGCGCGGCATTTTCGGTGTGTGTGGAAATGAAGTTGGGGCCATTTGGGGACGGGGAGCATGGACGATGCCCCTTTCACCCAAGGCCGCCGCGATTGCGAAGGTGCTCGGGGCAGGTTCGCCGCTGAAGGTCGGCATCACCCTCTGTTTGGTGTGTGAGTGGCTGTGCGTGTGCGTGCCTGGGCGTGGAGGCGACGACGTCGCGCCATGTGTGTTTGCCGGCGTGTGCGGAGCGCGGTGGAAAGGAAGCTCCGCGCGGTCTTCCCATGTGCGCCTTGGATCGCCACGGAGTCACGGACTTTCCACACCGGGGGCCCCTTCGGCGTGTTCGCTGTCCCTGCACCTAACCTGTACCACCACCGACCGAGATCGTTTGGATGATCGTTGGCCACCCAGAAGTCAACGAGCGGTGAGTCACCGTAGGCTCCCTGAGCTGCACCGACGAACTTTGGGACTTCTGTACATAGTTGTTGTTACTTCGCCTTCAGAACTTGTGGAACTTTGTACATTATTCTTCATGCCATCTTGTTTTCTTTTTTTTTTTTTTTTTTTTTTTTTGTGTGCGCCTTGCTAATGTTTCTTTTTCTTGAGTGTCTGTCTTTTCGAGATCTTTTTGGCTGGAGCTGAAGCGTAGTTGACTTGTTGCGTGAGGATAGCATTCTTTTCTTCATGCTGGGGACCTGCCGCGTGCTTTCGCCGATGGGTAGGAGGGCAATTAAGGAGAGGAGAATGTGGGATTCGGGCTTGCTGCGGCTGCCCTTTGCGCGGCCGCCGCCCGCTTCCCACAGGGGGTTTACATGAGACCGACAAAGTCGGGTCGGGGAGGCCTGTCAGGCTAAAAACCGGCTATCGGGCTCATGTATACGCTAGGGGGTCGAGCTAAAGGACCGTCGGGTCGTGTCCCGCCAGCCCGACTGCAGGGGGTGGGTTGGCTCTACCCTACCCGATGGGCGAGGGGCATGTATACGCTGACGCGTCGGGCAGGCGCCTCCTCTCTTGCCTCCTTGCAGGTCGGGGACGGGACCGTGAGCTGTTCGTCTGAGCATTCCTCCTCTCCCGCCTGCGCCTGGTTCATTTGCTCGACGCACGGTGTAGCAGCGATCTTTGCCCGACAGAATCGAGCTCATGTAAACCCGGACGGGTCGGGCTGGCTAAGCTCGACAACCGGCTCCCCCCTACCCGACCCGCTTGCGTCGGGCTCATGTATACAAGGTTCCCTTTCTCCCGCCTGAGGCGGCGGAGAGAGGCTCGGACGACTTGTCACTGTCGTTCGGGCCACAGCTCCGCCCTGGCGTCCCAGTGGCTGTTCCCATTGGCGCCTTTTGGCGGGAACACGGCACCGCTTCGACGGCCGCGCTCGCGCGACTGTCCGAGCGGAGCTCAGGGAGAGACCCCTCCGAGACATCGTAAGGTGCGTACGCAACTGTTCTTGTCTGCCGGCCTTTGTCCGCGCAGACCAGTGTGTACTCGAGTTTGTCTGCTCCGGGTCGTACCTGAGAGCGCAACTCGAGCCTGTCGATCGTGATCCAACGATCCGAGACAGGCGTACCTTGCGGTGGTTGCCCACTCTCTCTCAAAGGAA
>JAJIZL010060524.1:3177-14832 GCA_023969395.1 Amblyomma maculatum
AAGTTTTGTTAAACTACCTTTCAAGCAATGAGGGCTCTTTTATATGTGGTTCTTCTAATTCTCCGTCACAAGTCAACATGTGTGTTTCCTTCATTGCCGTCTTAACCTGCCGTGCAAGATACATTGGTTAGCGCGTGTCCTGTGTCTTCTTCTCTTGTGTGTGTCTTCCCGCGCGCTTTTCTTCAGTCAAATTACAATGCACCATCTAGCCCAACTTCAAGTTATGAATGGTAGGTAACTATAAATCGTTCTAGTAGAAATTATTTAACAACTGTGCCTTACACACGGGTACTCGCGTTTCAGGGTCGAGGCGTGGAGGTGATCGAAAAGAGTTCAACAAAAGTTAAGGACCACACATTGCGCTTTGAGCTAGAAATGGTGCATTTAATATTCACAGTCAGGAATTGAGTGGAATAGTTCAGAAAACAAACGTGGGTTACTCGCATTCTAGTAGAGGTCATGAAAACGAAATGAGCATGTGCATTCCATGCAACACGAAGACAGATAACTTGGGTATCTAAGGACGACAGACTGGGTTCCAAGGAAAGGCGAGCGTACCAGGTGGTGAGAAAAACATTGGCTGTGGATTGCCTTGTGGTTAAACCTGGAGTTACGCGAGAGCAATCTTAATAGCGGCTCTTAGATTCAGCTTGATATTAAAGACCGCTTCTGGACATAGTAGTTTACTCTGTGGTTTCTGCCTTATGCCATAGGGAAATCAATTCACATATGAGCACCCCTTGACTCTCGTCGTTGACCATTCTCATTCGGATGTAGAAGACGTCTAGAGGTATGAAAACATCACTACGCCGAACTCCCGGGAACGCCACCATGACAACGTTCCAACGAACATTTGCTAGCAACTCGCTGTTGTATATTGCCTCTACCCAACCGAACATCAAGATTGATAGAAGGGTGACTGTGTTCGAAGCCAAACTACTAACTGTTGATCGCTGCAGCATGATTGGCAACAACGATAAATAGTAGCTGGTAGTATAGCCTGTGAGGTCAATAAAGTGAGATCTAGAAAATCTGAGACTGAATTTATGGAATGCCGTATTAATCCTTAATTTTATGGCCTGCCTCACGCCCATCCTGAGCATTGGATAGAGCTGTGGACAAAACTTGTTTCCCGTCTCTCATACAAACGAATCTTGCAAGCTTGATTTGTGAATTAAATGTGCGCGAAGAATTGGCGGTTTAGAAAAGCACATGCCGACCAGCCAATGCGAAGCTCGCGTCCATGAAAACTTGACAAGCAATATTTGTTTCGAGTTCGACGCCGTATTTTCTATCAGTCAGCGATAGTATTACTTTTTAGACATCAATAGCGAGAAGCTTGTCAAATTAGAAATCGCTCAAAATTCAAAAACTGAACTGCGCAACAACAAACTATACTTCAATGAGAAGTTTTAATATTTTGACAAAAGGTCACCGTACTTCCAGCATATCCTCACAATTTACTACTGACTAAGCTAGGAGACGGAGGACAGTGGCAGCGATTGGTAGGCTGATATTCATATTCATTGTTAATTTTAAGCATTTTGCTTTAACTCGAGATAAGCGGAGCCCTTCGTGCCAAGAGGAATAATCAATAACCCGTTTAGAAATTTGGCTAGTTGGTACATTACTTTTTGTCCTTAGTGACGAGTTGTGAGAAAAAAGGGGAGCCACATAAAAAATACGACGCGGATAGAACGAGCGCAAATTATCAACTAGTTTTATTCATGTCACTGACGCTTATATAAGCAGCATGCACACGTGCCTAAACAAGCGGGGGGAGGGGATATAACGATTGCCACTGAAGCCTGCAACCACGTCCACATCAGCCACACAAAAAGCTCTTTTCCGCATTGCACATCATTATTGTAGCGTCACTGGTAGATCGTTTGCTTTTTTCTCTGATGAAGTGCACTTCTAAAACCTCATGGTATACTCTTGCTTTGATCATATCTAGATTCATCTCGCTGTGGGCGCTGTTTAATTCCAGTGACTGTGTTTGAATGCACGCCACTCGTATATAAGGAAAAAGGTAACAACCTGTTAGCCAGATATTTCGGAGCACATGGTTACCGCGACCAGATAACATAAGAATCCTTTTTTGTCACGAACGTTGTTCAGTGGCCGAAAATTTCATGACCGGCATGGACGTATATGCGCTGTGGAAGAAATTTATGAGTGGTGGCCGCAAAGAGGCTGTTCATATAACAATATGTTTGTTATAAGCGATACGAATAAGCAATTCTGGTCAGCCGCTATCGGCGAACTTGTTTCTTGGCGCAGCAGCAATCTTGCCGGAATATCTGGGCCTGGAAATTCATACCGAAAGCAACATTCTTTTATTCTGTGGCTTTCTATATCTTCAACTCTCCTTCCTCCCTTTCCTTGGCTTTCATTCTTCCGAAGAAATATTGTAATAATCCGTAATTACCGCGCTGCCAAGACGAAGACAAACTCCTTTGTTGAAACACTGGCTCGCCTTGAATACTCACGCTCCACCTCAGCCCTTGTTTAGCGCATGGGGGGGGGGGGGGTGGAAAATACGCAACCGGGTGAACGGAGTGATACTGTGATAAAGTGTATATAACTACAATAAACAGGTGAATTTTCAACGCACTGATAGGGATGTCATGTCAAGTGCTTCCTTCAGTGATGAAACGTTTCGATATAGCGAATAGGATGACAAGATGAATCGAGTAGCTTTATTTTGGACACGATTGGAGAATGTTAGCTAGGAAGATTTGTTTAGGGTGCAAGTTATTGATCCATATTCCAATGAAGGAAGTACAAAAAGAATATAAGCTTCAAATCTGGCCTCGCTGTTGGCCAGATATAAGGACGCTTGAGAAAACCAAGCTTCTTTTGTGCTTTAGACGTAATTTGCTCTATGTGGTCAGTTCATGTTAATGTAGAATTTCAGTAGACACCGCGGAATTTATGTGATGAGACCGAGTCTATTAAATTATTTATAGTGTAAATATAGGGACGAGACTAAAATTACGGAAAACTTTATATGTTTAGCCTTTTGTGTATTAATTCGCATCTGCCGTTTGCAACACAATGCCGTTAGCTTGTCTAGGTCAGATTCTAAAGTAATTATGTGGTTAGGGCTGCTTATATTTCTGTAGAATATACAATCATAATTTACAATTTATATTGTCAGGTATAACAGTGATGTATATTCAGATCAAAAGCAGACCTATAGCCGAACCTTGAGGAACAACAGACCTGAGTGGTGTTTACTCTGTAATGAGAGCTGTGTATTTCTAACCCTGGCACAATGTTTCAAAAACTTCTTTGGATTTCCCAACACACATGGGTAATTTTACCAAACCTTATTTTAAATGTCTATGTCCTGTGCTGACTTTAAGAACCTTGTGAGGCTCTTCTTCGATGTAGATTACCATGGCACAGATCGCACAGTGCACATAATTGGAACTTTCTGCCGTTTCTTTGTGCTGGCAGCATGGACGGGCCCGGAAGGTGAGCGGACATCGGAGTTTTACGCATAGTGAAGTGACTGCATATATTGCAAGACACCTTACATGATTGTGAACTGAATGAAATTACCACCGCTGAAATATGCGAATGTGCAGCTTTCAAAACCTTAGATGAGGGCAAGAGCAGGAAGGCCCGGGGAAGAAGGGAGAGGCCATTATTTTCTTGCTCCCTCCCCGCTGATGTTCATGACTTCAACTGGTTAAGGGCATGGAAATTGCCGCTAGCGGCCAACCGTCTTGCTGTATGAGGCGTGGCGACCTCCGCTTCTTGTCCGCAATGCGGACGACCGACACTCATCTCCACAATTCGAAGTGCTCCATGTAACCCGTACCTTTTAGCGTCTAGTGCCGCACATATTCCAAGTGCGAATGCAGTCACAGAGCCGCCACAGATTTATATTTGTTGAACTGATATGTGCATTGGATCATTCGCCCTATGGAAGTTGAGAATTGCTTGGGTTGTAGAGGAAGCAATCTGTACAGTCTGAGTGGCAGAAGAATCAGGGGCCTTGGTTCTGCTGTGGATCATTTTGAAAGAATAAAATTCTCTTAACAATTAAAGCCGCGTTTAACCCCAATATTGTCATTGGCGCAATAAATAAAGCCGGTGAGGCAAAGCTATGGAGAAACTAGATAACAGGGCAATGAGCCACCCAGCGTTCTGCACCGAGAAAGCTAGGTGGCCTTTGCTCCTGTACCGATGAAGAGTACATCAAGGAACGAGGCTGCGAAACAAAGCGTAGGAGACCGTTCGTGAATGTGCTGAAAGGTAGTCTACAAAGTCCCCCTGTATTTCGGGCACTCCTACATAGGTCAGGCTTGCAGGTGCCTGAATGAGCGAACGAGGGAGCATAAGAGCAACGTAGAGCAGAACATTGAAGGAAGTCATCAAACTAAGCACATTAATAAGTTCCCGTCCCGCAATTGTGAGCCATGCTTCACTGATTTGCGCACTCTGGGCAAAAGCAAAGGTACTAATACTAGGGATTTGATAGTAGCACTTTTTTTTTCAAAAAGAAAGGCAACGTGTGCGTAAGCGATCGATCAATTTCATTGTATAAGGAACGCGCCTTATCATGTCGTTCCTGACCTTTAGGTGGCCTACCTGCGCATGTGACGCGAAGTACGTTTCATGCATGGAATAAAAACCAGTTGGAAGTTGAACTTTTCCTACGACTTGCCTATGTGTCTTGTCTGTTTTTTGCGCCTTAAAACCATTTAATTATGGACCAAAGCCTACAAGCTCAGCACCAAGTCCTCTGAGATGGCAATGAAGTTCGGAATTTCTCTCAATCCGGACTTTGAGATCAGCACACTATGGACGCTCACACTGGTCTCTCGAGAACCGACCGAGTGCCTTCTTTTGTGGGCGAAAAAGCCGTTGAAATTTGAACAGCCTCATCCGGAGCAGTCGCTGGCGACGGGCAAAGACGCCATTTAGCGAAGGTGGTGGACTCCCGTCGCAGATCTGCCGCGGCGCCTCAACGCCGGCAGTTGTTGGGGCGCCATCGAATCTGATCAAGGTGTCCAGACAAGCCCCAGACTGAGGCTTATCAATGTGCCGGTGTCATGGCGAGCAGCACGTGGGCTTGTAAAATGGCGTAAGCGCTCACCGGTACTGGCTCGGCGCACTAGTCGGCCGCTTAAAAAACCCGATCCTAAGAATAGGTAAACCACAGGGCCTCGAGTACCGTCGATGTGCCAAGAATTCGGCCGTAGTTGGGCCATGCGCGGGTAAGGCATGCTACTTGGATGACGCGACCATGGTAGTAGGTTGGCCAAGTCGGATATACACGTCGGTCTGAGGACGATTGCCGTGCTAAGCTCGGGCCATGCTCGGCCCGATTTTCAGTTGACCATATTTGCAAAGGCTGAGCGCCGTCCTACCATAGGCTTCCCTTTTAGGCTTCCATAGCAGTTACGGAGTATCCTGCTGCACCAGTGGTCGGACGTCTGACCTAGTGGATGGAAATACAATTCGCTGCTTTCGTTTGGCCGTGATGCGAAATAAAACATGCTACCTTTTAACTCTAGGACTGTGTATAGCAAAAGCCCTCCAGCAGCGCTCTCTTAGCAACTTGCGGGAACAGGAGATATGAGTGCTTATTAGAGGTTATAAGGAAAGATGAAGCACAGACAATGGCGAAGGCTTGGAACGTAGAATCGGCTATATTGAAACCTTATTAAGCAGAAGTGTGAATTCTCTTTCGCTGCTACACCATAAGACATAAACCTGGAGAAAGCTTAGAAGGTAAAGACCATGTCCAATGTTCTTTCTCCCCATGCGAGCGTCATCTGCTAAAAATATTGATTAGCGTGGAGAAGCTCCTTCCAAGAACAATTTCTAAGTATTGGAGCCCCAAAATGCTGCATGGCTTTATTTACATACATACAATGTTCAAACCCAAAATGTTACAGGTGCACATATAAAAAATGCTAACACTCGCCATCATGACATCTGATAAAGGAATTAAAAGTGCTCTTCCAAAACCGCCAATATTATCAGATGCGACAACGTCATGATGGAGAAAGCTCAGAACAGCATTTTGAGTAAAAGTTTTGAAAAAACAAATAAAGTAAAAAAGTATAAGCATGACTACATTATTTCCTAGTGCGAAATGTTTTACTCAACTTTATAGGTTTTTTATATATTAGGCAAGTAAATTGAGGGATGCTGCTATGTACGTATATGCCGATAAAACAGTTCTATTTTTTGACGAGCAGACTGAATTCCTTGAAATATGTGAAGCAAGAGCCACGAGGGAGCGGCGAAGAGCTGATGGAATGTCTTGATCTTTTTCTACAAACTGTTTGGCTCTTGACTCTCTCGTGGATCGCTTTCACTTGCAACAGCTACGAAGCCGACGGCGACATGGCTAAACCGCCGAATTCGCGCATACGAGCTGCCCTCAAATAAGCTTACGCATTTTGCGAGCGAGGGTAAAAAATAAACATTCGCCTCAGTTTTTGTATCGTTTATACACTTGTCACACGGGCACTTGTAAAGGCCTTTGAAATTAAGGTTCTTTGCTCTAAAGGAGGTTGGCGCACAACTACACTGTAAAGTCTCGAGACATTTGCGAAAATGGCCAGTGGCGGGGAAGGCCTTTATGCTGCGTAAAAGAGCAGCCCAAACATGAGCGCCACCGAGCGAGCTCAGAAGACAAAAACGTTGACACAAATATAGTTTTGAATATTATATTTAAGCCTAATTCTATTGAAGGGTTATTTTCACATTACAATCAACTTTAAAAATCTGGAAGGTTGAGATGCCACTTCAACTATTTTCAGCAGTTGCATCGACGTGCACATTCTTTGCTTTTCGCCTGATGCATTTGTTGTGCGTTCATTTTTCGTTGGGCAGTATTTGCTGTCAAATGTACTATTTACTTCATTTTGCCACTGATTAGTTCAACTGTTTAGATATTTACTCTGATTTTGCTGGTCGACAGATGGCGCTAATGAGGGTTGCCTCAATCATCATCACCATCGTATCTATCTCCTTTTCACTTGCCGTGTAGCAGCGCCGCTAATTCTTTTTTGGCTCTGCCCCTTTGGAGTAATAAACCTCCTTTGCAGTAAAGATCTTGGAGAAGTGCTGTGTGACCGGATTATTAATACAGTTTCAGATGTTAGTACCTCGGAACTCTAGTATTTGGTTGTTTTAAAATGTAACCTATATACTACCACTTATTTTGACTTTATACTTAGGTGTTGGCTTATTCCATAGATTTCATCACTGCTATTACCAATTTGGCAGCCCCAAATTGCCATTTGTAAAACATCCCTAATCGCAGCAGAGCTGGGATATGAATATTTGGTCAATACTGCTTTTTTATTATTCCAGCTGCTGTGCAGGTGTCACCATACATTTTACTCTAGCCTCTTCTATTGCTTTAATTGTTTTTCGCTGTAGTTGACGTGAAGAAACCAGAACCAAAATTGAATTAAACACATTTTCCTGTGCTCTATATTTATGCACCAACTTTCAATGACTTTTTCAAATATGTTATTCGTCATACCTCAGTCTAATTATTCGCACTTTTATGCACCCCGAAACATCTATGGACACGCAATTAGGCACTCTTCCTTTGCGTGAGTGTACGTATATTCGTGATTTTTGTTCTTAGTCCGTTTGTTCCAGAAGGTGAAACTATCGACTCAAATGGTTCATCAAGGCGCACGAAAGCAGATTTCAAGGATGCTGGTTAAACGACGGTGACTGCGTTTCGATGGACGCGTGCATTGTTCTCAGTCACTGGAGGCTAAGATACCTCAAGCGGTCAATATTTACGTAGTTTTCCACTATGGCCTTTTTATATCCGTGTTCTAATTAAAAAGCCGCACTTCATAAAGGTATTCTAAATAACTAGAGCAATAACAAATACTGCTGCAGTGCATAATTTTATGACAATCCCATACATTTTGTCTTTATTCCGTTTTGCACCTCATAGGAAGCGTTGATGGTTATGCAACATGTTCTTAGAATGGCGACTTTTAGGTAAGGTTGTTTCCCTCTGACATTTCATGCCGAGCACGCACTGAATTTCATTAAACAATCGTCACGAATGCTGCCTGCATATTTATTTTTGCTGATGAGAGGGCATGACTACCACTTTATAATTCTTATGCGCAAATACTAATGCACGAAACCGGATTATGACGCATTTCACGCTTATCTCGCCATTAAAAGAATAAATACATTCAGCATCGAAGTCACATTACTTTTTGAAACAAAATGAAACCTAACTTGAGACATGCTATTAAAATTTATACCTTCAAGAGCAAGCTCCGTAGGCCAAGAACGTCACCAAAAAATCAGTCTCCTCTATAACGGTTACTTTTTTTGTTTTTTAGTTTAAAGTCTGTTGCTATGCAGTCGAGTAGGCAGAGTTAAAATGAAACGATTGACGCAATAGTCGCACTATTTACAGCTGCTTTGCTGTAGACTGTAATGCAATTGTTAATTTATTAATGCATAAATATTGAATCTCATCCAAATCTGATCCACGAAATATCATTCTGTCATTTCATAATAGCGAAGATATTACTGCCAGGGGACTTTCATTATGATCAGTAGCCGTGTTCCAGCGACTTCACATCTTCCGATGAAGCTGTTGGTGCTATGCGTTGGTCTTCTTCTTTTGGCTGCAAACTCAGAGTGAGCAGATTTGTTTCATCGTTACATATTACTCGCACGTTCCAAACAGTGATGAAAGAGTGCTCTTGTAGCACGCAGTAAAATAAAGCAACATATTGTAATAGCCATACTTTTTCTTAACATATAAGAATTTTGAAAGTTAAACGACAGTCCTATTATTGACTGAATGGTAAGACGAAAGCTATTGTTTAATAATGCGCGACTTTCCTTCTAACTTTAGCTGTTATCCAGCGGATTTTATCAAGCTACATTTAAAAAGCGAGACTTTTTTATATTTGCTATACGCTGCTAATTTTTGTTATGAAATGTCGCTCAGTGTATGCGTTGTTATTATGTGCAAGCCTTATCTTGGCCTTATTTTTGTTGAACAAAGTTTGGATTATAGTGTTTGAATTACTGTACTGCTTATGCTTGGGGCCGATATAATCTCAACTCATAAAGAAGCTTGCGATAAATTTTAGTGTCTACCAAGAACAGTTTGTTCTCTATAAATGAATTCGCTGACGGTAATGCAAAAATCGCTGGTGTTGAAGCCCGCGCTGCAAAGCAAATAAATTAAGGGGGCTCTCCTGATAAAACCACTGAAGCGCCGAGGCATTAGCTTTCTATAACGTACGCGGTATCCATACCGCCTTTTCTGCAGATGCGCGAATATGAGGTGCTGTCGGCTGCATTCAATCGTTTGTCCTGGGCACATGCTACGGTATCTGCTTCTGACACATAGACAGCACCTGTGGCGCAATCTCGTTTTGCAGCGTGAAGCGGAAACTGGTGTTTTTAAGGGGGCGGTTGCGATAAACGGGGAAGCCTGCAACTAACGAATAGCAAAAAAATATCAGCTCTCGCCAGGTTTCCACGCTTTCAATGCTGCAAGTTCCTATAAAGTCTTCTCTGAACCTGGCTGCCAGCAGTGAATGTGGGTCTATCGTTTAACGCAGCCTGGAATAGAAGAAGTCAAAATGAAAGCATCTCTTACACTCGACTTGTGGGCATTTCCTCCAAAAACACTAAGTCGAAGCGAAAAAGTTGTCATGTATATATATCATGCATTTGTGCAGTAAACACTAGTTGCAGTCCAGCGGGTGTCCCTTGTGTTTCGTGTTCTTTGTGTCCGTGTTTTTACCGCTACAAAATGATTCCAACAGGAAAAATAAGGTGACGGCCCTTACGGAAATGCCATATCTGGACTTATAAAAAAAATCCACATCAGGTATATCAGGAATTGGGCAGATATGGTATATTAGGACAGATCTAGGCCAGATGAGGCATATCTGCCCAATTCCTGATTTCGAGTACCAGATAAGGCATATCTGGTTGTATATGCCTGATCTGCCCAATTCCTGATTTCGAGTACCAGATAAGGCATATCTGGTCAGATATGCCTTATCTACCCAATTCCTGATTTAAAGATCTAGCCCGCATGGCATGTAGGTTTTGAACTAATGATCTATATATCTGCATATCAACATAACACTTTATTGCAACACACAGAAGACAATTTCAGTATTCCAGCTAAACGCACCCTCAATCATGTTTGCCAAGGGAAATCTGAATTTCCCCTTTCATTTCAAACCTTACAGGAAAATAGCTTTGAAACCACAGGCTTTCTTTTTTCCCTGCCTATATGGAATCGCTCAAAGACGGGCCTGAATTACGTGTGTATACCGAGGGTCAAAGACATGCTCATCCGTTAGTAAATATTGAGATTCTACTCATTTAGGCGCGATACTATAACAAACAAATGGGATATCTGAACAGAATGTCTACATGACAAGCTAAAGTGAGAGACATCAACCTATTAAATTAGATATTACATTTTTATTCTACTCTTTTACAGAGCTTTAACCAGTAAATGCTTTTAGTTTGAACTGGTTTACTTGCTAAGCTAAATAAAATAAACGGCTAATAATCGAACCAGACTATTGAAAGGGAATTTAAAGGCTTGTCGATACCCGGAAAAGGTACCGCTAAACCGCAGGGTGATAAAACACACACTGCTTGGACTGCTGATAATACCTAAACCTTAGTAAAGTACATATAGGCTGTCAGGAAGTACTGGTGTTACCTTAAGCACAGACTGGAGTGAAAAATGAGTGAACGCGCCTAACTCGTGGTTGCTTTTAAAATTAAGAGAGAAAACAAAGAAAAAAGCATGTTCGATAGCATTTGTCATGACAGCGACAGCTCTGCCTCTAAACCAAATCAAGCATGAATCTACTTAGGTAGTGCAAATAATAATAATAATAAACAACGAAGGACCCTATCCACCCACTGAAATTTGTTAAAATTGCTGGAGCAAAAGACAAATTTGCAACGAACTGTACGGAAAAATATCACATACTGGCAATTACCATCCTATTTACTGATTGGAAAATTTTCCCATCATAATAAGGTGAGCAATATCCTGAGTCTGACAAGTGCTAGTTCCCGACAAGAGGTCTGTCTCTGCTCACGGTTTTGGTGATCGGGCGCGAAGATGAGGCGGCACGATGAGGGTGCGATCCGGCGCAATGGTGAGGATTTGGCCGGGCCACCCAGGGCAGAAGCCTCGAAAAGCTTAATCGACCATAAGGTTCGCTGCCAAGGCTGGGAAGGCAGCTTCCACCCGCAGTGGTACACAGTAATTTCTTTAGTACCGACAGTCAGACTGAAGCTCTTGTAGGTTTTCTGTCGCATTTTTGTTACATGCACACAGCTAATAGCGGACAGGCGCTGGCACACACACACCAGCATACACAACATGCTGCACGCCCGCCAGCCGCACCGAACTCTGATGTCTGCCACCGCGAAAGGAACGAGACAAGTGCTTAGGCGCACGAAGTTGAAAGGGGGAGGAGAAAGAAGCAAGCACACACAAAACGGAGAGCTCCCGTCCTACGCGGTATAGAGCATGGCAGCGAGGAGGAGACATGAAATGCGAGCCCGCGACACAGGGGCCGCCGCTGTTTGAGAGGGAAGAGGGGAACGCGGGAGAGGAGGAGTCACTGTCTAGCC
>JAJIZL010060535.1:0-11229 GCA_023969395.1 Amblyomma maculatum
CACACACACACACACACACACACACACACACACACACACACACCAATTTGCCCAAAACGTTACGCGATTCCTGGCGTATATACAGAGCGTTCTATCACTGCTCACGTTTCGGCGGTAAGTACTAATAAGCTCACGTTATTTGAAGGGCGAAGCCGCCAAGTCTAGCTCCACCACTGCTCTGTACCTCACTTAAAGAAACACCGACCCCTATTCAAATATTATTTCATTAATAGTGATGAAAATAAATAACGATCATCGTACCATCAATTTCTCGCCTGGCACGAAGCCTGTTCAGGTCACTGTGCCGCTTCACTCGCAAGTACTCCCTCGCCCTCTCAGCTGCGGCATCGATTTCGGCTGGACTCGGTTGCCAAGAAAGCGTCGACGGTAGACAGGCCAGGATGATGGTAGCGGTGACCACATACCTGCGACGTGAAATCGCCAGTGGTCGACAGTGCAGCTGGCGCCTAGCCGTCAATAAGCACACATAAAGCAAGTTTATTATTATCAGTCCTGTGTTTGGATTAATTTCTTAGAATGTTTCTTGGCAATCACAACGCCAGAAGAGCATCTTCGGCGTCATTGATCAAGCGCAGAAAACTGGTTGGGGTGACTGGAAAACTCGAAGCTTTTCCATGAGCTATAAGAGTATGTGTAGTCGAAAATTTCATTGTAACTTCTACGTCTCGCAACATTTGGGCATTTCAAAAGGATAGCTTTCCTGGAGAAAAATAATATGATGTGCGGCTTTTATGAGAGACGGATATTTAGGAGACGCAAGACTAGCTTTCTGGGCCTCTTTTGCTGGACGTGCAGCTGTCGGACTTTCTAAAATACACTGTGACGTACGTATATGTTGATCGGTACAGCCCAACCTTTCGATCGGCCCTACTTCGAACTTTTCTTGCGAAGTTCTGGCCGCTCTCATACCGAGTAGTTACACCCGCATTATAAGATCAATGGGCCACGTTCCTTTTAAATAGCTCTCGCGCAACCTTTTAATAGTGTTTGAAACTTTTACGAACATATTGAAGGAAATGGCCTAAGCTTCCGGCACATAGCAAATTTTTGCAGCTGGAGATTGTCCTCCGGTCACAGAGAGTGATCAAGGCTACCGTAGAACAACGGAATATGTTTTTGAAAATAAATAGTTAAAAGTTACAAGCTTGTCTACTGATGATATGCGGCAATACTTGTTGTGATGCTACCTAAAGTGAGTGAAACAATTACGCTCAAGGGATCTTTTATACTATATAAGAAATTTCTGAATACAGAATAGGTTAATATATATATATATATATATATATATATAGTCTAATTCTCAACGCACAGCTATTGGGAACTACGAATCCAAGGACTCGTGATTAAGTTTCAGATTCTCAAGTTCAATACATAGTGCCAAAATCCACGTACACGAGGACATAAGCGTACAAATAAAGGACGCCAGCATCGATCGCAATCAAGATCATGGGCTTGGCGCTCGGCAGGGGGTCACCGCTCGCTCTAAACGATCGCAGATTGGAACAGGGAATCAAGAGAAAGACAGCCAGACACTTTTCGCGTAAAACAATAAAAATCAATTAAGTCCACGAAATATATTGATTGGCTTTAAATTCGGCTAATTGACATTCTACAATAATATATAAAAGCGCAGCCATTTTCAATAGCACACATACAGCGCTTGTTAGCTGTGTAGAATGGGCTTGTGTGGAATTCATTCGATACTATGATCTGAAGAGTTGTGCAAAAGAGTTTTGCTTGTCTTCAAGAGGCTTATAAATCTCATGCTGATTAATGTGATACACATCCCAGTTCAGTGTGAAGCATTTTGGGTGTTTTAATTGTAAGAAATGACGTACTTGTGACTATGTAACAATACCTTTCATGTTAATATTCACAAATAAGTTCTAATGAATTGGCAACAGATAAAAGAACCTTCTCGGAGTCACATCAAAATACTACGTGCAATGCGTAAAAACTCAGCTTTATAACCTACTGGCCCATGGGTATTGCCAACATGAAAGCTAGAATCTTGTGCATGAGCTAAGCAAATAAAGTAGTGAGGCCAACTTTAGTAAACTACACCATTCAATTTTTTTCCAATAAATTGCGGCCGGTATTCTGGAATATACTCATAAATTTCCTTCATCAATATGCTTCTATGAACGCGTTCATGGGATGGCTTTCTCACTGCCCAAGCCATTTTTTTTAATCAAAATTACTATCTTTCATCCTCTTCGCCGCGCAAAAACAAACGGGGGTTACCCCAAGAAGATTCATACCGAAAAGGCGTGTCCCGTGCCATAAGAGAGAAATCAGTGTTAAATCTGTTCTCTCCTGAACGGCTAGCAGGTCGCTTTTAAACAGTGCACGCATTAAGTCACGTGATGAGAGTAAGGGCGGATATGATGCGTATAGGAGCTCGTGGTGCCAGAGCAGCTTTTGGAATCATTAATTCTGAGCTACCCATGAATGAAAACAGCATGAAATTCTCAGAAGTGCAACTCATGCCTTAAACATACACCGACTCGAAATAGGTGTTGCTATGAGTGACCTGTTACTAGGGGAAATAAAGCCTTAGTAAGAGAACTAAACCTAACTTGCCTTGAATTTTTTATTAAGTGTGCTTACTGCTTGACGGATGGTAATAATTGCTGTGTGTGGTGAAAAAGGTGCGTCACACCTTGCCACGCTCTTTTCCTACCACGCGAAACATGTGACAGTGATACTAAGCACATTACCTAGTGAATGCTCGTTTATTCTTAAAAATTACCAACTCGTATTCAGCAACAGCCACAACACGTATGCGAGAGCAGAAAGGCGCCACGCAGTGTGGGTTGCTGTCACAACAACGGTGCATTTATACGTATATGTGCAGGTGAGATAATTTGTCAAATAGGTGTGATTTATGAAGCTCCGGTGCCATTTTTCTACCCGCCAGAGCACCTACAATCGCACCTGTGTTCTGAGAACAAAGGTGTGCGCGTTCGTCTCTCAGGAAGCTTGATTTGGTGTTTGCATTTTTTGGGCCCAAAAGTGTTCGCAAGGAAGTAAAAAAAGAATGACGTTCAAAATACAGATCCCAAAGATACAGAGCGAAAAAAACAACAACGATTTTATGAGTGCAGCACGGCGTTGCTTAACCAGGACCTTTCGCTCCACTACTCGTCATTCACGATGAAGTAAAACTGTATGCTACACGGGCTTTTCTTGCTTCGAATCTAAGATGTTTGAGAATAACTTCGGTTCATCTAATTTCATCTGTATAGGCGATTTTAATGCACCGAACATTCACTGGCCATCTATGCGGTTTTCTGGCAAAGAAACAAGCGTTTATAGGGTGCCACTATACTTTTCGTTAACTTTCGTGCTTACTCAAGTTACCAATGATGCTGCTAGGAATGATCGATTTGGTGTTCTTGTCTTCTGATATATTTAGGAAAGGTTACAAATATGAAATTATCGACGGCATATCTGATCATAAAGCCATTTCTGTCTCAATTACGTGTGAAGTTAATAAACCGCAGTATCATCTTACATCTTTTCGTTGTTTTAACAGAGCAGATGACGTTTTAATATGGACTATATAATTAATTGCTTTGATGAATTCTTCACGATGAGTGCTCCAAAAAATGTTGATGCCATTTTCAATTCCTTCCTAGGAATCGCTAAAACGTGTATAGATCGTTTTGTCCCCCTTAAAACAAAAAAGAAAAATTCAAAGTTGCCTTGGAGAAATTGTGATAATTTGCTGCGCGATGTCAGCGCATGTTAAAGATCCCAGGTGGTCGAAATTACTCGGTAGCCCTCCATTATAGATCCTCTTTCTCTCTATCCACTTTCACTCCCACCTTCCTCCCTTCCCTTACGGCGCAATTGAGGTGTCCACAGAAAACGAGTGAGACAGTTACCGCGCCTCTCCCTTCCTATAAATCAGTCAATCAGTTCCCTTACGGCGCGGTACAGGTGTCCACAGAAACACATGTGACAGTTACGCCGCCTTTCCCTTCCTGTGAACCAATTATATATTATTTTATTACACTTGGTCCCGTCGTGTGAGAAGACAGACGTAAAAAGTCGTTAACAATCTTGAAAGTATGAATCATTTTAGTAAAGCAAAGCTAGAACTTAGTGCCGCAACAAAGTCTGCGAATGACTTCTTTTTTCTCGTCATTTCTTAAAATATGCATCCACTCCTGCTGGTTAAGAGACTCAGGCTGAGAGACGCCGTAGTGGAGGACTTCGGAAATTTCGACCACCTGGGGTTCTTTAACGTGCACTGATATCGCACAGCACACGGACGCTACTACGTGTCGCCTATGTACAAATAAATAAAGTAAATAAATAATGAAGTCACGTTTAACCATCTCCTTAACATTGATCCACAGCCCAACAGTGCGGAAACTTCTTGTTCAATCGAGCACTTTATATTGACAAAGGTTCGATATTGCGAGAGAAATACTGGTCTACGCAGCAGTGCAGAAATGAACGATTAATTTCCTCGATAGAATGGGAGCAGGCGTCACTATTGTACAAATTCCAATGGGAAGGGGGCGGAGGGACTCCTCACATTGCAAAAAGGCGTCCTGTGGGCACCTCTGGAGTATTTCGAACTTTGGGATTAAAATTTTACGGTAGCTGTAAAAGAAGTCTGCGTTGAAGGAAATGCGAATAGACTAAATTCTGCCTCATTCTTAATGAAGTTGGGAGGCTGTCGTCACTACGGCGGTATGACGAGCGGAAGCTTCATAGAATAAATTTTGGTACACTTCTCCCTGCTGACATGACCGCGTTAGAACCAACATCTTCTACTGAATGTTTTCTGCTGACATAACCGCTTTAGAACCATCATCTTCTACGGAACGGTTTCTCAAAGTAGTGTCACTATTGGAACACGCAACCTTGAGATTTAAGGATGGCCGAAGACTGCGGCTGTATTCCTGTGTATTAACCAAGCTCTAGAGGACGGGGCGGTTCGTTCGTCCTTTGACGGCAATCTTGCCAGTTAAAGTTTCTCGATTGTCAGGACTCCGAAAACTTTTTGTGGAATTTCACGAATGAATTCGAAGTGTTCTTCGTCAGATACTCGTGTTCAGCGCCCTTTTTCAGAACTGCCTTATCACTAGGGACACTTTTCTTTAATTGCGATGTTTTCTGTTCTTACTTCAATATTACTACTACTGCAATGCAGGCAGGCATACAACCAAGCAGGCAGCTGCTCACAATCTCATTTGATCTCAAGGTCAAGAACAAACGGAGAAAAATATCATGTTTATGTCCGCAATATTTGGAAAATGTGCGCATTGTTTGCCCCAAATGCCACCGAAGAAAAACCCAGGCTCACGGCTCTTTAAACACGTTTCACTAAGATGGTGGCCTAATCTCGATAACTGTTCATGTCGCCTACCAGCCATGGTGGCGCAGTGGTGAGGCCGCTGTACTGCTGAGCCGAACGATGCGTTATGGAATCCCTGCTGAAGGCGGCGGCTTTTCGATGGAGGCGAAACGGAGAGGCATTCATCTGCTGTGCGATGTCAGTGCACGGTAAAAATACCGAGGTGCTCGAAATTTCAGGAGCCCTAGCTTCACTACGGCGTATCTCATCGCCTAAATCACCTTGAGAAGTTAATCGCAAAAAACCAAACCAATAGCACTGGTCGGCGAGTGAATGTTTCTCGACGTAGTCCCGACGCACGATGCACCGCTGTTCCTTGCCCTAGGGGGCTGGGACGGTAGATCAATGCCGCTTGCGACGGGAGCTAGCCAGCCACCGAATGTTTCTGTTGTAGGCCGTCATTGCACCCGCCACCGCTTAGGTTGTGGACGGTGGTGGTGGTAACAACTTTTCTTGCCACAAAATGAAAGGAATTATTTCGGACTGGGGCGAGTCTAGAGTGGCCTCCAGTCGGGAGCGACCTCTTGAGCTCGCGTGACGAGGGCCAGTTGAGTAGTTTTTCTTGGGCTGGCCAACAGCTTGTCCCATTCCTCCGCTGAGGGAGCTGGCAAGAGTGTCTTCGGAGGGGGATTTCTGTTGCATTCCCACAGTATATGGTCTTGAGTGGCCTACGTCCCATCAACGCAGTGCCGGCATGCGGGGTTGAATTCTCCGTTTGTAAGGAACGATAATCGGTAGGGGCTAAGAATGGCCTTTGTTTGTAGGCCTTTGTTTGTAGGCGTCTGAGTGTCGTGGCTTGCGCCCGGTCGAGGTCAGGGTGAGGGGCGGGGTACGTGCATCTTAGCTCGCAGTAAAAGTTTGTTATCTCCGCGTATGTGCGCGGCGCCTCAACAGGCGCGTCCGTTCCCGATAGATCTCCCGTCTCCCGGTTGATTAAGCCTCGGGCTAGACGGTCGACCCCTTTGTTTCCGGAGTTACCCGCATGAGCCGGAACCCATACGAGATTGATGTTGTGATTGAGAGATCGATTGCGCAGAATTCGCGCCGCGAGTGCGCTTACAGAATTTTTGGCGAAATTTTGAACGGCACTTTTTGAGTCGCTTAAAATAGTTTTGGTGCGGGGATCCGCGAATGCGAGTGCGATAGCTACTTCCTCTGCCTCGCATATAGAGCTAGCATGAAATGTTATGGCGTTAATGAAGGTTGACTTTGGAGTGGCCATACATGCCACGTATGCTCCGTTTTTGATGTGTTGAGCTGCATCCACGTACACTGCATGTGGATTGTCCTCGTACTGTTTCTCAAGGGTCTGTGCCCTTGTCTTCCTGCGGGCATCATGTCTGCCTGGTAGCATGTTTTTGGCTATTGGTTTAACAACTAGTCTACTAGTAATGTCAGCCGATAAATGGGATGTTGCGCTCACCTCCTCAGTGGGGTGTATGTGGAGCTTGTCGAGAATTACGCGTCCCGCAAGGCTGCGTGACAAGCGGGTCACTTGTGCTGTCTTATGGGCTTCAATTAGTTCAGGTAGCGTGTTAAAAATTCCAAACTGCAGTAGTCGATCTGAGTTAGCGTATACTGGCAAGCCAAGGGCCGCTTTGTATGCTGTTCTAATTATGCTATTAAGTGCATCTTCATCCCTGCGACGCAAATGATAGTACGGGCAAGCGT
Source organism: Amblyomma maculatum (assembly GCA_023969395.1). Taxonomy (NCBI): domain Eukaryota; kingdom Metazoa; phylum Arthropoda; class Arachnida; order Ixodida; family Ixodidae; genus Amblyomma; species Amblyomma maculatum. The sequence goes on from JAJIZL010060535.1 coordinate 7,067, forward strand.
ACATGATTTTGCGTATCACGAAGGCTTGAATGATCTTGCACAGGTCGGCTTCTCTCATACCCCTGCGACGTGTGGCAATGCGTCTCACCAGCCCACCTATCTAGTGCGCCGTGACGCGTAGCCAGCGTATAGCTTCTGTGTTCTGTGTATTATTCTGAATCAACACTCCGATAACTCTGATCGTGGCTACCGGGTGTATCGAATGGTTGTCAATGTGTAATTGGATGGGTTCTCGAGAATCTAGTTCTGCCTGTGAAGCTTGTTTGTTCCTTGTAACTAATAGTTGTGATTTAGCCGGTGAGCAGATAAGGCCGTTTTCCTGCACGTAAGACTGTACCGTGTCGATAGCTCGTTGTAATGACTCTGTAATATCTCCATCGGAGCCAGAATTGGTCCATATATGGTGATGTCGTCGTCGTATATGGAATGATGTATGTGTGGGATATCAACTAACAGACGCGGGAGGCTGCTCATGGCGATGTTGAAGAGAAAAGGAGAAAGTACGGCGCCTTGCGGTGTTCCTCTCGTCCCTAGTGTAATTTTGTCGCTAGTTTTGTCAACGAAATGGAGCGTAGCCGTACGCGCATTCAGAAAGGCAGCGATGTGGTCGTATGTCCGTTTGCCTACGTTTAACTGTGAGAGGTGTGTGAGGATAGAAGCGTGTGACACATTGTCGAAGGCCTTACTCACATTGAGTCCCAGGATGGTTCGCGTGGCTCTTATGCGATTTGTATCTAGAATGTCTTGTTGAATTTGCCACATGATGTCCTGAGTCGAAAGACCTGCTCGAAACCCAATCATGGGCGGGGGAAACGTGCCTTCCGCATCGGTGTGCATAAGGAGCCTGTTTAAGAAAATGTGTTCCATTACCTTCCCGAGACATGACGTTAGCGAGATTGGGCGGAGGTTTCCCATCTCGAGTCTTTTGCCCGGTTTAGGTATGAAAATAATTTTAGCGTGCTTCCATTCCTCAAGGACACTGCCCTCTGTCCAGTACCTGTTGAAGAGGTCCGTAAGAGCCTCTACTGACTAGTCCTCTAAATTGCGCAACATCTTATTGGTGATGCAATCTTCCCCCGGTGCCGAGGTGGTGTTAATTTGGTTAAGAGCAGCCCTAATCTCTGCTACGGTAAAGACGCTATCCATGCGAGGATTATCCAATCCTGAGTACCCATCTGGCGTGGGTATATCCTGGGAGGTGTTAATGTATTTATCTTTTAAAGTGGTCATGAGCTCTGACGATGGCTGTTGCGGCGCGCGTCTTTCTCTACCTCTTCATTTTCTTTCCTTCTCTACTTTCTCTCTCTATCCGCACTAGACAGCGGAGGTGGCTCAGCTATAGAGCCAGTAGCAGGCCCGTGCATTTTCTTTTCCTTCTCCCTACAGCCACAACAACGACAACAACCGTTGCCCCGCACAGAGAACAAATTGCCACCGATAACAAACCGCAGATAGAGACAGTAGTTAGTTTCTGTGCTTCCACAGCCATCCTTGCCCTAGGCTTAAGGATAAAGCCTTTAATGGCTTATTTCCAGTGGAAATAAAAGTTGTCCAACCAACCAACAACGTCCGATCAAGGCGTCCGCGCGTGCCTTTCGTTTGGCACTTCCTCGAACGCCGCCGCCCACAGCATATATCAAGCATCAGCGGCGTTTCAAAATGGTTTACAGGAAAGAAAAGGCACTGCATCTGTTACACTTCTCCGCAGGCACCTGTCCGTACCGTAGAGGAAAGAAGGAAGATGGGAATGAAAGAAGAGAGGGAGATGTGCCGTAGTGGAGGGCTACGATCTACCGCGCTATAATTCCTTTCGTCTCATCGCACTTTATTGGTCCAAAGTGCCCTTCAAAACTTCTTCCAGCTTACCCTTGCGACAAAATACAGATCACGAACTATATCCCGTAAAAGATGTAACGCTGACTTTTCCTACATATAATATATGAAGCATATCTTGCGGATACGATGCAAAGGAAAATCGGAGGACTGATTCGCAAGCTCGAGCATGCGCCAATTCACGCGGACTGCTCCAGCTGTTAAGCTCTTGCAAGGGCCCCTCTAACAACTTTCTTCTCAAAGTGGTGAACCAGCCTTAAAGCCTCGAGAAAATGTCTAAAGCGTCTGATTCACAATAAATAAATGCAGCCGGGAGAATGGGCGGAACAAGGTATATGCAAATATAAACAGGCAGGTACGGCAGTGGGTCCATGTCAGAACCTCAATCTGCCATGTTTCACATTATTTCTTGCCCCGTGACTTTTTGATGGGTCAATAATCTGGAGACCTAAAAAGAGGCCTCGACTGTTCCTCTTATTAAAGTATGTTTTTTTGAGCTCACTGCTTTGATGTGCGCAGAAGCCGGGAGGATATGCAACAAGTACCTACTAAAGGCCACCTTTACAAGGCGACTTGTAAATTGCTGGGCTAATTGGTGCATTTTACAGAAAATGAAAGAATCCACAGCGCTAACGAACTCACAAATGGACACACACATGACAGGCGCCGACTCCAACTTCTTTTTCGAAACAACAAAGTAAACTACTTCTTCAAATGACAAAAAAATTGAAACGTTTTTGACCGTGCTCAAAAAGGTTTCATTTTGTTGTTTCAAAAAAGGAGTTTGCGTTTCTCCTCTGTGTGTCTATTTGTGTTTGTTAGCACTATGAGTTCTTTCCTTTTCTGTGACCTTCTTTAATGCCACACTTTTGGGACGTGGTACTCATACATTGGTAGATGGCTCAAATGCGAAAGCATCAGTGAAAATAAGGTGATTAAAATGAATCGGTACAGAGGCGAAGAAATAGACAACCACAAAGAGGTCAGTAATAGCTGCCCTGCTGAAAGAGACAAAGAGACGAAAGAGACGAGTTTCGGGCAGGGCTAACGCTACTGCCCGAAACTCCGCTTGCGTTTTCCCAAATTTTAATCACACTTCTTTCTTACCAACCAACTTCTAGATTTTGGCATAGGGACCAGAATGGCTGTGGAACGGCGTACTAATAAGAAAGTACATTCGAGAATATGCCCCTTACTTTATAGCAACAATTGTTTTTCTAGTAAGTGTCAATCTTCTTTATGGTCAGCCGATCTCAGTGAAGCAATCTTCTCTTTCATCCGTCCACTTCTTCACTTCTTGATTGGGGCGGCAGCACCATGAAGCCGGTCAAAACAGGAAATAATAAGAAATCAATAATGAGGCGGAATGTGCACTCATTAGTGCATGCGACTGCATCTAAAGGAATTAGGGCACACTTAACCATTTTTATCCTTGAAGGTATAAGATAACCACGTTAATGGCTCACGCTCGCTCCTTCTCTGGCGGATGCTCGTCGGTGTAGATGCACTAGGCTAGTCAGTTAAACAATAATCCCTAATTTGCACCTCAGTTATCTAACACATGTTTATCAGAATACCATCGTAGCTGTTACACTATGGAAAAGGCCATCTGACATACATATAGAGCTCCGCTTCAACCAAGCCGTACAAACATTCGTGCGCTATATATGGACAGTATAGTTGCGTTCGATTCAGCCGTGGTTTTCTGCACCACCGGAACCTGTTCATGGTGTGCTGCACCAAAGTGCTCGATTCACAGCGTTACCTGCACCATCGTCCGCGATTGATTTTGGTGTAGTCGTGGTGCCGCTCTGGTGTAAAGAACCGCGGCACCTTCCGAGGGGAGGCGCAGAAAAGTGTTCCACGTGTTGACGGTGCTCCCACACTACGCGCGCTGCCGATGAGATCGATGGTCCCCTTAGGGACATTTTTTTCTCGTCGTCGACGGATCCAGCGCCATTCTCCGGGAAAATGGCGAGTTTCTCTAAGGTCTCTTGTGACAACCTGAATAGCCTCCGGAGTTCAAAGCTGAAATATCTAGCAACAGCGCATCAGTTATACGGGAACGTGGTAAATTGCGGTCTGTCCAGTTGATCGGTCTCGGTCTGAACCACGTTGTAATGACTGTAATATCGCGAAGGAAAGCCCGGCGTCGGGTTCCTCGTCCTCACTTTCGGAGAACTTCGACGATGTTGTCGTCCATGGCCTCGCGAGGCACAAAATATCCGCACCGCGAGAACTTACAGCTCGCGGTCAACGGGAACAAACGAGGAGACAATTGGATCGATTGAAAATGCCGCACCAGTAATGTGTGGCGCTGCTGACGCGCT
>JAJIZL010060540.1:2412-16639 GCA_023969395.1 Amblyomma maculatum
GGGACTTCAGAAAATGAGGAGGGTAGATAACGTTTTCAAATTTGCAGGTATCAAGTGCATGCAGATAGCACAGGATTAGGTTCATTGACTGAGTATGGTAGAAGCTTCCAGGCCCGCCCCCCCGTGTGGGTATAGTCTTGCTGATGACCTTGACATTGGCACTCAATTGAAATATCTGTAGATGTCATACTACATGAGAGAATGAACTTCCATGTCTCAGAAACAGTTTAAAAAGCCCGCATCACCCCTCGTTTCTCATAATATTTATAACTGCCTGTGGCTGTTATATGTTTTTGAGAAAAAATAATGTTATACAGGCATGATTTGTGGCACAGCTGAGAGTCTATCAGATGTCCACGTCTATCCTCGTTTCTTTCCTAAGAAAAATCTTGCGTAGACGCTCGTCCACAGTGTGATTGAAACAGTACCTGAGAAGGCAGAAAGAGATGTATGTAATATTGAAACACGGGTAAGTATCGTGCTAAATAAGACTAAAGATCTGATTATATCATATGCAGCAAAGAAGCCCGGTTTCGTGGTGTAAGAGTGTTCGCACAATCCGCAATTTATGAGCGATGTATTTGATAACAGGGCAAGGGCAATCTATGCCCAGTACATGTACTTTATCTAGCGCTGTAGGAAGTGGCATTACAAAAGAAATTACTAGGCCTGTTGAGGAATCTTTTGTAATAACGCAAAAGTATGCTAACCGTCTGCGGGAGTGGATAATGGAGGCGTTATAGTGTTCTGAAGATACCTGTTTTTCAGTGTACCACCCACTCTTTCCTAGACCGACACTCAGGCTGGCAGTATGCAATAAATAAAAAGATAAATTGCATACGTTGACTGAATACTATCTTTTGGCACACTATCGTAAAACAGAGTTGTTCAATCTATGTTTAGGTGTTGGACTGGAAGAAAAAGAACGTGCGGCTTAATTTAAAAACCTTCACCCAGTTGCATTTTATACCAACTAAATAAATTTTGTTTGCATTAAAAACCACATATGGTGTAATTAATAATTTTATGCGGAAATTCACTTTAGTGCTCCTCTCAAACAGCCGTAGAATATATGGAAGGTGCTATGCTTTGGCAGTGTGCTGTTAGGCGCTATAGTTTCTGGCACTGATTATCATCTGCCCCTCTATGTACTGCAGTTCGAGTTCAAAGCGCTATTTCATCAACATGGACAAACTAACCCTGGCACTGCTTCTCTTCGCCACTCTCAGCGCCGCCAGTTGCCGCCGCCCTTTCGGGCACATAAACATGAAACGTGAGTTAAACTTCAATGATTTGTGCATGTGCGCTTGTGGTGCATGTTAGCTCCCTATACAAGGCGTCTTGACCAGAGGTTTCAAAGTTTTAAAGTACGACGCTGTGTCCTAAGCAACTGAAGCCACCCGAGTTCATTTGAGGGTTGCACACCAAGGCTGATATCTGCCTTCCTGAGGCCAAGCTTCATCTGCATGCTCATAATTCGAAACGTTTCTTTAGAAAACGCATTTTGAAAGCGCGAGCTGGCCACAAGATCTGCCGAATAAAAAACAATGAGGCGTAAATCACTGTGTATAGCTAGCGCTTTCAATGTCTTCGTAGGGATGTACTGACTCGCCCCTACAGTAGCTAAAAAGTTGCTTCCTCTCCCGCAATCGAGAATAAATGCTTCGAGGCGACCTTATCACTTTCATGAGCGAAGGGCAAGCAGTGTACTGCTGCGGCGTATAACGCTTTATGTAAGATGATGTTTTCTTTTCGTTTAACGAGGCTACATTGCTCGCTCGCGCGAAAGCAGCATTGGCATGCAAGATTTTGGTGCCTCCAATCTGAATATCGAAGACAATAGCGAGTAGGTTACACTCAAATGAGATTGGTTTCAAATTTTCCTTAAATTTGGATGATGTTAAATTTCAGGGGGGGGGGGGGGGGGGGGAACCGTTTTATCTGAAAGGCATCAAAGATGTCGCTTATACTTACTTGTATTCAGTTAAACACCAAATTTGTGGTGAGATTCAGATGATGTCGAATACTGGCGGGCCAGAGACAATACATTGTTGTGGCTCATAAACATTTAAGTACAACTTTTGAGGCGTCCCATACTCAAAATCGGTCAGACAGCAATTTGCGCGAAATTCGGTAAAAATGCCGCCTAATTTGATAGAAAAAACATTCTGAAAGCACTTATAATAGGGATACACGCCAATTTAGATGAGATTGGGACGATATTATATAGGGGGCCCAGGGACCGAATTTGGTGGTGACCCACATATATTTGAAAGCAACAAATAAATTCACAATACGCACATTAGGGTCGACACCAGTTTGAGTAAAATTCCCTCTGCCTCAGAATTTGGGGTCTTGGGCTCCAGCTTTTGATGGTGGGCCTCTTGAGATGTTGCTCATTATTTAATCAGCCTTATTCAAAAGAGGTTTGTCGAAATTCAGACTGAGCCACAGTTTGGTGCTCCACAAATCTAAAATTGGGGTGGGGAGAGGGGGGCTGACTAAACTTCTAGAAATAGTCCATACAGAAACAAGGTTGATACCAATTTCTGGCGACAACGAATGCTGTCAAATTTCGGGGTCTCAGGGTTTCAATCGTTACGGAAATGGCAGCAACTTCCTGGGACACAAAGCGGTCGTTTACGAAGAATTAGAGTGCGAAGTTGTTTCGGTAAATCTCGTTAGGCATCCCAAATGAGGGGAAATAAATGCTTAGGCGACATAAATTCATTGGCCACATGCTCATTAGCACATTAGCCTCGACGTCAATTCAAGGTCACTGACGAGGGTAGCTAAATCATTTATTCCTTAAAAACTCTTCGATATAAGTCTTTCCAAGAAAAGAACCTGATCTTTAATGTTTTTCTCACGCTTTATTTGCACTTGGTCTATACTATAAGCCCCGAATCTGTCAGAGCTGCAACTACATTTATGGGACATCTAGGGATATATGGAGGGCGTCGTCTTGCGATAGAGATAGGGGCGAGTCGAATAGACATCAGTCTCTGCTAATATTCGGACTTACTTCATTCGAAACAAAAATATAATAATATTGGTATCGCTTATAGGTTCATGTGTCTCTCCGCACACTTATTTGGCTTCCTAATATTTGTATGAGAAGAGAATATCATGTACATGATGTTGCGCCACCCAACAAGTGCACTATGAGCATCTTGCTCTTTAGTTCTGCCGTCAGTTGGTAGAAAGCGGAAGCAGATTTTTTGTCCTAGTGGGGTGCAACGAACAGTTGTTATTAGGGCGATAGCAATATAAATGCTTTAAAATGGAACCCAACCGCATTGTTCAATAGATGTTCGGAAAATATCAGATTGGACAAGCAGGATCTTGGCATCAGCAGCCGTGAGCCCACATAGTAACTGCACCAAACATTGCCTATAGGACTCCACTTTTACAACGAGACTCTTGACCGATGTGACATCCCACTTGAAAATAATGTGTTTGAAGCAAAGCGCGAAAATGAATTAAAGACCGCAGGGTTCCTAAAAGATAGCGAAATATGTAGCTGGTCTTGACTAAATGTTCTCGGTTGTAAGCGGCATACAAACTAACAATATTTGGGGTGCAGGCCAAAAACGCTGTGTGCTAGGCCACTGAAAGAACGCTTCTGTCTCTTGCAAACAATCAGAGTTTATACGCGTTGCTCATCTAGACGGTCTTCCACTTTTAGTTAGAATGTCGCTCCTTGTTGCTGATAATTAGCAGAGCTCTGGCGACCGCTGTAGAAACTATTGCGCAGGAGCAAGAGAGCCTTTAGCAGGGCTTTGCGAGCTGACTGCTCCTACGCAATAACTTCTACTGCGCACGCTAGAGGCGCTCATCGGAGGGTTGGCTGCAAGCAGTAATATTTTGAGAGTGGACGACCTTGTTCTTGCCTAAGGGAGTAATGCCAAACATACTTCACGACATCTGTATATACCTGGCATGAAAATTCACAAGAGAACAAATTTAGAAATTACCTAAATAAAATGAAGAATGGAATTAAAAAAACTGAACGATAAAATCATAAAGAAACAAAGCAAAATAAACCCGTCTCACGTTGAGATCTTCATGGTATTGCTCTCAACACATTTTTAAAACGTAAGTCCGTTTATTTTTAACAAACTGTATAAATGAAAAGTGGAAATATGTGGGTGAGTGCTCGATATTTGTACTCGCATCCTTGCCTATTTGAGTTGTGGAGTTCAGTTCTATTTGCAAGTGACAATTATAAAGAGAATTTCTGACCCAACGGAAATTTTTTTCTCGCGCAGCGGCGCGCTCTCCAGAGTGCTTCTACCGTCGTAACCCCGGACCATGCAGGCGTCGCATCGAACGGTTCTTCTACAACCCACGCACGGAAGAATGCGAGCAGTTCATCTACGGAGGATGCGGCGGAAATAAGAACAACTTCCGTACATACTACGAATGCGAGGACAAATGCATGACGTTCATAGGAGAGATTCCTGTGAGATAAACCTCGTCTTTTGCTAAATTTCAACAAATAACTACAAAATGTAGCATCAAAAAGAAAGCAAATAAACAAACAAAACATGGGAGGTATGAAATCACCTGCATGTAAAGACTAGCAAAGCATCCCTGAATTAGAAAATGCAACTCAGATCACATTTGGCCCCGAATAGCAAAAAATGACTTAGTCGGTCGCTCTCTTTCTCAAAGAACCTAAAAAAATGATGAAATACTTTGTAAATATGCTCTTTTCAGACTCAAGATATAAACAGATGATATGTCTTGTCAATTAAATAAACAATTATTCATACTTTCTCCTGAATTAACCTCCACAGTCGGGTTCTTAACCAATTCTTGAAGACAATAAAGTCATTACGGTACCTTCTTACCATGCCGTAATATATTGGAAGGATAATATATGCGTTAAGTTGTATTTATGGCTGCCACATTCTAACAAAACAATTTCGACAAAACTGCACATCATTTGACTCATAACATAGGTTATCTTCACTGAATTTCGCTACTGCTGACTTTTGCTCAACATTGACCTGCGTTCCGGACCTGCGTTCCAGGAATAGGGGACATAGCTGAAGGGTGCACTTTAATGCAACTGGTAAATATGTATGACTTATTTCGGATATGGATTGCCATGAAGAACTGAAACGGCGCCTAGTAAACTATTTTACTCTCTTCAATTTCAGGGTTGTTTCTTTGTGAACAAATAACATCAACTGAGAGCACCCAATATTCTTCAACCTCAATGCACTTATACAAATCCTGAAATAATTCAGAATCATAGATACTCCTGCAATCCTGATATCTATTGTAAAACCATCCCCTCGAAAATGCTACAATTTATTTACACTTGTAAGAGACTCCAAAAGCTACAAAGAATTAAAACCACCGCTGAGTCATGAAAAGTACGAGACTGCAAGATTTGTTGGTCAGGCAGGAAAGCAGGTATTTCTTTTATATTGATGCGAAAACGTCCGTGTTCAAGAAACGAATGATAACGTTACAAATATCTTTTTGCGAGTGCGAGATAGATGGATAAAAGTCTGTCTCTGCAGACGAGAGACTTGACCTAAAGAAAAAGTGGAAATTGAAGTCTATAATTTCCATAGACTTATGAAAACTGGAGAGCACGTTAAAGTGACTAGAGGCTTCAGTCAGGAGGCATAGGAATGAGCAATGTGAAGGCGGCCGGCTTTTATGAGAGAAGGAGAGGCAGTTCAAATACTACCAAGAGGAATCCACCAAAGAAGCAAAATTAGAAATATAGGCTAAAAGACAGGAAAGGCAGAGCAATGACAATGACACTAAATGTAGTAAACCCCGAGAACTTCACATACGTAAGTTTTTGTAGGAAAAAAATAATTGAAAACAAAAATTCATGCGACAACTTCCTATGCACATCATGGGCTGTCCAAAAATAGCCGATTTGTATATATCATTATATTTGTTTTTGTGCTGACAAAACTACATGTCTTTGCCACAACTACCAAGACACCTCACATGGATATTTAGCTGATCAATACAGCATTCACTGGAGGATTCACTGGTCATAAAACGGTGTGTTGGCGACACATCTGAACTGCAAGTTCCGACGTTCTACATGGTGACAAATTGGTGACATGGTGACAAGAAATAACATTATTCCTTCACTGTGTTAAAACTAAAATTTATGATACTAAACAAGGGCGCTCGTCTTATAAGAAAGCAATGTTTTGCTTATTGTTTATGAACTCTGATGGCATGGACAGATTGTTTTCGGTAGAAGCGTAAGTTCCAATAGCCTTTATGCTATATTGCTGCCATCTGGCGATCGGCGCGCATTTACGCCATGTATGAGGGTAGCTGAATCGAGGCCCTAACAACGGCAAGCAGAATAGTATAGACGGTTGCGTGGCTTCTCAGTTATTGCTCGTTGTCGCCGACAGTAGCGACATACTGTTTTGTTCCTTGCTTAGCGCACATAAAATAACTATGCGTTTTTTTTTTTGTCTTGTGGCATTGTGTTTATCTGCTCTGCATGGTTCTCACGCGGTAAGCGCTCTTTCGTTCAACGGCGAGCCTAAATTGTAGAACGGTATATTATTGAGCCTGCTTAAAAGTATTCCGAATTCTTATTCGGGACCAACATTGAAATGCCGACGATCGAAGGCGAGTGCCGGGCCCGCGCCTAACCAAGCCCTCGCTGAACTCAAAAACCTTATTCGACGGCCAACTCAATGTAATCACATCGCAGCCGCGTTTTACACCCGGAAGTATTATCAAACCCATTCATGGAGGCGCATTCGAGCCGTGTATTATGGAATCCGTAGGGGCAGAGTGAGAAATTAGAAGCAGAAACCCAGGTTTTACCCTTTGTAAGTGTATGGTAATATTTTGACGTTCGCAAGAAGTTTTGGCAGAGCAGTACCGCTTCATGAAGTGAAATGGGAATGTAGCCAGCTTGTACAAGTTCATCGTCCATTTTCAGGCAGTGTTTGCTCTGAATGAGAGCGAATAGCACGCAGGAGACGAAGCTAGTGCGACGGCAGCACCCGCAGCAGCGCAGCCGATTCACTCAACTCTTCAACATTGTGTCGCGTGGTGTAGTTCGCTGAAAGTTCGATAAATGGCAGCAGTTTTGTAAAATGTCGAAACGTCCTACAAACGTTAGCTACACCATATTTATGAATGTGCTTGCAAACCGACTTTAATCGGTAACAAAATAAAAGTTAGAATTACAGATTTTCACTAATATATATAACTCGGAGCGAATTAGAGTGATGTGATAATATGCATGGAGGGATCGCAATGCTTCAGTTGGAGCTTGAGAATACTTTCGACACGGTGGCTCACAGCATCCTATTTATAATGCTGCAGTACACTACTGTAGGGACCATGATAAGTCATGGAGTAAAAATTGCTATCTTTAACAGTTCTACCAACCTAATAGCCAATAAATAACTAAGTGTGGATGTAGCATTCAAGTCGTCTATTCGACAAGTGTGCCCAATGTCTCCCTTGTTGTTTGAAATATACCTTGAGCCATTTTGTTTGAATGTTATCCGAGCGAAAATACCCACAGGTTTCGTTTTTTTTTCTCACATCTTAAAGTGCTATCAAACGTTGCAGATATTACGCTGTTTTTTGCTCAGGATTAGAGTGTGAATGAAACGTGTAAAAAAGCTTTCTCCCTGTCGAGTGAGTTGCAGTGCCATAAGTTGGCACACATGTGTATTTTTCTGGCGAATGAAAAGATATGCCAAAATAGGTAGGTAACGTTACGCTTTCTGGCTCTCCCACCACGTACTTAGGAGTCCCATTTGAGCCCTATCGCGATACGAAGGAACACTGGGCAATGGAAGCAGAAAAAGTCAGCAGAAATGTGACGAGATGGAGAGGGCATGAGTCCGATATCTCTCAATCGACAGTGCGTAATCTTTTTTTAATATTATTGGCGAAAGTCTTCCACACCTTACAAGTATTGTCCATGTCAAGTATGTGTGAGCAGAAACCGCAAAATCTTTTTCTTGTCTTTATCTCGCAATCGAGATAGAAGTGCACAAGCCGCATAGATTTCTTTCATCCGCTTCGAAACGGAGGTATTGCCCTTCACATCGGTTTCTGACGCAGATACAGTCAATGTTTATATTATTCTGACGTGATACGCACTGGTACTATTTCATGGAATATGTTTAAAAATGTGGTGGCACGGGGATTTATGCGCGAAGACTTCGAAGCTTTTCGCTTACTTGAGTCGCCTTTTTCGCTTGACTATCTGACTGCTGTTCCACGAAACCGTTTGTATACGGATCCGGCCAATATTATCTGCCCTTTGCACCGTATATCACTCAGTGTATCATTTAGGTCCTGAGCAATATGCTATAAAGAGAGCGACGAATATGCTTTTTAGCGCGTCTACAAAAACATTCTTTCTATTCCACGGGGGCATACTTCCTCTTAAGCCATGCCTGCAGCCGAAAGGCATTTGTGTGCCATGGAACGTAAATTGATTTATATGCCACAAGTCTGGAACAATTGAATGGATGGCTGGGATACAATCTTCTCGTGAGACGTCCTAAAGTTAACACTGAAAAACGACTAGCCGTCAACGTAATTTGGAATACGAGCTAGTCGGTGGTCCATCTGAACTACAAGTAGAAGCAGCGCAGGGTCAGAAGAGGAAGACACAAACAACAGGACTGGCACAAGTCCTGTTGTTTGTGTCTTCCTCTTCTGTCCCTGTTTTTGTCTTGCTTTACTTTTACTTAACACTAAAAAAAGCTTTACCGCTATCGGTATTTGGAATTCTGCTTCTGCCAGTTCATGACAGGGAGTTCATTGTGTGATCTTGTAATGCAGCTTTGTATGCATAGCTTACAGAAGACCAGAATGGGGATTAGAAACTCAAATATTCATGCCAGACCAGCAAAGGAGCTCTTCTTATTAAATATTGCCTATGTGCGGGTAGTGTAAAAGCTGGCCGTGATCTCTCAGAATGGTTGCCACTTTTTGACCAAATGGCTTCTATTCAGCCGTTTTAGACAAGCTGTTCTGAGCCGGCGCGTGTCCAGCTGTGCGCCTCCTTTGCGTAGTAGCCAAGTCTGACACCGCCCGCGCGCTACGCCATCGCCGTGCGTGCGCCTCGCCGGTTTGCGCATTCCAGTAGAGTGACACCTTAGCTGCAGCAGACGCAATGGCGCCGACGCGTACCAAGGTGTGCACCTCTGTTGCATAATAGCCTAACGCTACGTGTATCCTGGCATAGCCGAGCTAAGCCACTGCCATCCTTTCCAATGTGGTGTGCGAGCTGGTTTATGAGAGCATCATTTGGAATGCTGCTATAGCACCAGGGCCGGCTTGCACGATAAAGTCCGAGCTAAGTCCAGACTAAATGGTGTCTTTAGAAAGACCAAGCTTATTTAAGACGGCTCGTGTTCCGAACGTCGAACGTTTCGGGTTCATGTTCATCAGAGTGGCTTCCCAGAACGGCCTCAGCAACCACTTGGGGCATTTTTCCTCGTAACACAATCTTAAGCCGCAAAAAGCAATGGCGCGGATTTTACACAACGCAAAATTGACGGAATGTGTACATCTTACAGCAGGGACAGTGCCAGCGCATCCCTGTATTTCCCTAATTTCTCTACTTAGACACCTGGCTTCCTTGTGTCTTAACCAAGACAGCACTAGAGTCGTAATCATACAAGCGACTTATTCAAGTCAGGACTAAAGCCCAGTCTTGACTCCAGTCTTAAGCGGCCATGCTAGTTGCCTATTCCTTAGACTCCAGTTAAGTCTGGACTTAGCTAAGACAGTCTTAAGATTGTTTTGTGCAAGCGGGCCCAGGTGAATGCTTCAACCATTGCAATAAAGGGCTACTTGACCGAGCATTCCAAAGCATGCCGATCATTATTGATGATAGCGATTTACGAAATAAACCATGTTTCTTTTTTTTTCAGGAATACTACTATCTATTCTTACGAAAATGTACAGGTAATGGTGCTGCTCACACGAGTGCCAAATTGTTTACACAAGTGATCAATCAGGCCCGACTGTGCTTTTTATCAATATTTACTTGAACAGCGAGCAAAACCTTATCATGCCGATCTTCCAGTAGACAAACACGCATGCTCAGCTGACCGTGTCTGCGCGTGAGCGTAGAAGATACCATGCAAGAGTGATTTCGAAGCCTCTAACTGGGAAGAAAACGCCCCCGCTATTGCAACTTCTACTTATCAGAAGAAATATTATTTTTGGATGTAATTAGAGGGCTCACTGACCCTACACTATAAATGTGCCACTAATGTTTCCGCAGGATGTTGGATACATATCCTAGTGCAAAGTCGGAAAGGATATAAACCCTCCCAAAGCGGCATTAATCACAAGCTCTGTTTACATCCTTAGAAAAGAAGATAAGCGGAGGGATTTTTATTGGTTGTAGCTTGGCTGGTGTGCTGGACTGTTGGGCACACATTATATTGTATTTTTAACTGCATTTAAGGCAGGGATATTACTGCAGCATTTGTATTGTTTTGAATATACCGTATTTTTTTCTGTGCCTTTAAGTATAAAAACTGACAAACGACATTTTAGCGGCTGTGTCACTCCTTTATGTACCGTTTTCAGAATGAACTCAATAGCTAACTTTCATTTGGACTTTCCTCTATGTGTGTTTTAAATTCTAGTAACACCTTGCATGCGACATCAATCTCTATAGCAGCAAACACACGGTTATTTAACTATTTCTTTCGTTTTTGTCATCTCACCGACATTGGGTGCGGTACATAAATAGTTTATATTTAAACAGCCGTTTTCTAACCAACGTATCGTATGTATTTCTTTATTTAAACTATATATGATTTGTGTTTGTTTCTCTGCGTTGAAATTTTGCGTCCCACAGGTACTGCTTATATCTAGAAAGATAAATACTTTAACAAAATAGCATTAATGGCTCCGTGCGGTAGAAAAGTAAATGTCGGCGTTATGGTTGTGATGCGAAAATCTGAATACAGCAAAGAAACTTTTAATGTTTTGCGATAATCCATGCAGTCGAACATGGTTTCTTTGGAGTCCGAAGGGAGCACGCAAACGTTCCGTCACACAACCGTATTGTTCCTCTCGGAATAAAAGTGTACCTAAAGCATGGATTGCAGTATGACTGTCAGCTAATATTTAGATGCGTCATAATAAAGACACAAATTGCAAACGTAATACTTCAGCGAACAGCAAAAACCATTTACGCTTAGCCTACCAGCCATGCGGCGCTCACTGGAAAATTCCTTCGGTGGTAAGACACTGCCGCAAAAGAAGGCGCGAGCCGCCACCCTATTAAATACTTTATACATCCGTCCATCTCCTCCAAAGCATTGGGATTTAAGGACAGCGAATGGAGCCTGATAACGCTATCGTGTTAAACGCTTAATGGTGAAGCTTTAGCGTCCTGCGATCTTTGTCCAAATTGGACACACAGTGACATAAGGCAAATTTTTGCAATTCAATTTTGTTGTTGGATTGTAGACCACTTAAGTCAATAAATGGGTTTCACTTCCCTCTTTGTGCGACCGCGCATACGACCCGTGCAGAAAAGCAGCGAACTGTGTGCCATGAGAGCAGCATTCATGAAGCTTTCCCCCCCGAATAGAGAACTGTGAAAACAGATTTAAAAGCAGTGATCTCAAAGACAAGGACGCAATACCCCGTTTAACAATCTGTGAATATTACCAATGATATAGTTAATAAGCTTTCCTGTAAGGCAGCACATCGGGCTCAGTTATTTTGTTTGCCATCTAAAAAAGAAAGCACCCTTAAATCTAAAAAGTGCCAGGAATTATTCTGTAGAGTTAAAAATAAAATTCACCAGCATTGAATTGGTAAAAAAACACTTTTCATGGCCTAGTCAACACTAAGCGCAAGATTATATTCAATTATTTCTGAAAACACAGGAAATTATCTACACTCCTCAGCAATAATAGGCGGATTGATTATTCACATTCTGGTTTCAATCAGGTTCATGTCATTTATAAAAAGATATCATATAAAGAAACGCTACACAATAGGCTTTCCAAAACATTGTTTCTGGGAAATATTTCTAGTGAAAACTAATAACCATAAATTTCTGACAATACGTTAGCGATTCTAAATAGCAACCAACAAAAACTCCGCAAATGAATTGACAGACGATACTTAGAAAATTCAGACCATGCTATCAGTAATGATAAGGAGAAGTTCATCGCGTTGCACTGAATTAAGCAGTTCTGTTTTAGCAAGCAAAATATTGAATATCTATTCAGAATTACCAGTGCGGACCAAGTTGCATAAGATTCCCATCAATGCTAGCTTGGTGAAAACACTGACTTCTTATTAGATATTCTATTCAATCGCTCACGAGGAATTTCTTGCTACAGTTTGTAAGAACACTGACTTTTTATTTAATTTTTCTCCGGCGGCCTAAAACCACTAAAGCTTCTTGAAAACATGTCCCACATACACTGACAGCTTATTCGCATAAAATATTATTTTGTATCATACCTTTTAACCGAACTGACCTTTAATAACTGCGGGCTTGTTTCCTTACATATTAAAGTAGAGCTGTGTTTTAGAAATTCTCTAGAAATAAAGTGTGCCTTTTGGGGGCGAGTCTACATAAAAAAAAAAAGTTTATTCGAAAAAATCTATATTCATAATGAAGCTAAACTACTTCAAATGTGATAAAAACTACAGGATTCATAACCGCGCGCTTTGCATAAGGAGCATAATGCAAAGATACCGGCCTGGATTCTAACTGGAAGAAAGAGTAACAAAGGCACCAAGAAGCGAAGTGCATGTCAGAAATAAGACTTTTCGTAGAGATTACGTCCGCGCAGCTGGGAGCCGGAATAGGACACAGTTTGTTCAGAAATACAAGAGAGGCCTTTTTATCCCTGTATTCTTATTCTGGCCGATAGGAGTGCTGGCGCAAATCAAATCTTTGTCACACGTCTCTCCGGTAAAGCGCAGCAAATACCACCATTATTCATCTTCACGCATACCGCGCACTTCTCATTCGAGTAATCGCATACATGTCATGATAGTCAGGATTAACGTAATAAATCGGTTCTTATTTTCAAGCCTCTTTAATCATTAAAGCGGACTTGCTGCTGGTATTTGGGCTGCCATATAATTTAATCCAGTGACCTGATTCCCAAGTGCTGTCTTTCTAATCATCTGCTCGCAGAGCAAGCGACCATTTGAAGGCCAACACTTTGTATGGGCGATGCTCCCGCTTGTGGTGGCAGATGTTGGGTGTAGATATCGGAGCCGTTAATTAGTTCCCGAACACTCTCGTCTTTGACATTTGGTATGTTGCTCAATTTCGTATTTTCTAGAGTATTTTCGAGCCCCCACGCAGCGTCATCGACGGCGGTTTGTGATTGGTTATCCGCATTTTCTAGTAAGAATTCGAGTATATTTACTCGGGCCGTGTCTCGGTCGACATTGATCACCTTATAGCAGTACGACTCGGAACTCTGCGTGGATCTTTATAAAAAGGTAAGCGAGGCGCTCTTTAAGCTTCTTTAGCGTGGGTGATGTTCTGTTTCGAGTGTACAATGTAAAGTAGGTTATATTTGTTACGATGTTTCAGCTTAAAAATTGCCTCGGCATTCGCATAAAATACTTCATAACTGCAGCTACAGTTAGTGTCCTAGTTTATTACATTCTCTATTTTTTTTTCACTAGCATTCAGTGTTAAACCTCATGCAAAGAACATTTCAGCATTTCAGTGAATCACCGTTTTTTTGTTTTGCATTCAGTTTGCCATAGGAGAATTATTGTAAGTTTAGATGTCACTATTTATGCACGCGTAGTCCTTTCACTTTGAAGCTTTACTAACTGAGCGTCAGAAGAGTTCAAGGCCGGCGCTAATCTTACATACATTTCTTCGCGAAGTAAAGAAAAAAATCTGTTTCATTAGGCGATGTTTCCGCTAGTCATGACATATATTGTTCAGGAGAGACATTGGAGTCCCGAATTCGTTACAAATCTCCTTAATCTCACCATTCCTGTTTCTCCTATAAGCATACTTCATACACTCACCGAGCTGTTTAGCAGCCAATTTTTCCTTAATGTTCACTTTGAAATCGTTTCATGCATCACCTTGTCACCACGAAGAGGCTAGCCATGGCGTTTTACGGCCTAAATGTAACTCATGAACCAAAAACTTTTCGGTGTTCTGCCTTTTATATTAAAACTTTTGTATTATGTAGTATTATTCTGCATCGTACATTCGCCA
>JAJIZL010060541.1:0-10484 GCA_023969395.1 Amblyomma maculatum
GTCTCTCGCTCTGGTATGACGTCAGTTGTCCCATGACCGACCACCGACCGTGAAGGGTAGGCTCCTCTACTGAAAAATCTGTAAGGGGCAATAACCTCACATTTTCTCACACAATCTCACTCAATTCGCCTAAGAAATCGCGTACAAGACGCATATAATTGCATAAGTTCTCATAGTTTCTTGTACATTATCATAAATTATGTACGATATTTTATGATAATGATGTGCACCTTATGAGACTCTATGCGATTGAATGAGATTTTATGACGTTATTGCCCCGTAGAACTTTTGGTTTCCTGGCGTAGTATTGCTTTCGCAATAATACATTCCATAACAGAAGCCCACATCTATACAGACTCCTTAGCCGCCATAAAACAACTGAAGAAAGTGACAAAGCACTATGTGTAACCAAGGAGAACCACGCACTCAATAAAAAACAAAGATACGTATCCATATACAATGGACACAAGACAATGATGAGAACGCTGAGTAGAGAAAACTTGACAACCTCACACACGAAGTTCCAAACACTAATGCACCCCTTACCAGGATCCCTTTTGATGCCCGCTCAGCTGTTCCCATCTTAGCATAATATTTAGGGAAAGTACACATGCCCTGATTTTCCCGTGCACATTCCCCCTCCCTCATAACTTAACGAGATTGGAGGAGGTTTCCCTTAGAAGGATAAGAGCTGGGGCGGCCTTTACCCCATCGGTAACATGCTGATGGGAATCTCAAGAAGACATCGCACCCACCACATGCCGAAGTGCTCCACACCAGCTGCAGAAGTGGATGTTCGCCGTGCTGTGGACTTGTGCAGGAACAAGGTGTGGGGCCCCACAGCCCCTTTTAGCGTTTCGAACCGCGCGCGCTTTTTTCTGTCTGTGTTGGTGTCCGCCCGGGCAGCGCGAGTACGCATGAGCGAGCTGCCCGGAGCGGGGGCGGCATGTTATCGGCGCGGGACAGAGGGTAGATAAGCGCGTTGGAAGCAGGGCTCGGGGCTTTTTCGTCGGGCGGCCGGCCAGAGAAGGGCGGCGTGGCAGCGTCCCAAGCCGGCGGGATGTACACGGACGACGGACCAGAGTCCTGCGAGGCGAAGACGGAAGCGGCGCCTTCAAGGAAGCCTTAGGAGTGTTAGCGTGAGTGCTGCCACGCGAGTAGCAATGTTTTTGTACCGTGATCAACGCTTTGGCCCTATTACTCGCCCTATCCGCGCCGCAGTGTGTTTTGTGTTGTCGCGGTGAAGCCCTGACCCATGTTCCGTTTTATTCTGCATAGTCCATTGTCGCGAACTTCGACGGCATGTTTCCAGCGCAGTTTTGACCAATGCTGTTTCTTTTCTATTTTATACTTTTCTGTTGATCCGGAATAAACCGGTGTTTTTAAGAAACACTTGGTTTTCACTCGTCGGGCGAGACCATCGCTCGCGAACCCGTATTCCAGAAGGCGGAGCCTTCAAAGGATACCAAAGTCTCAGATTCTGCAGGAAGTGGGACTAACCGCATCAAGGGAAGAGGACTCTTCCAAATGGCTCACCGACAACGATAAGAGCAGGAGCCTTCTCCAGTTCCTCACGAAAAAGAATTTAGATAGATTTTTATAATGTGCCTTATGGCAAGCTTGCGTAACAAAATGAAGAAAGAAGCACAACAAGGAGCACCAGAAAGAAGCACTAGAGAAGAAGTCAACCGAAAATCTCTCTATAGATACATGGAATTTACAAACGTTTTTCCCTCCGTTCATACAACCCAGTCTATGGTTTTCTCCTCACATGAAGAATTAGATAAGTTGGAATCCATTGCTCAAGGCCTTGCGGCGTGCTTTCAAGCTCGCACTACCTTTTCCTCAGCCCGATTTCAGTTTGGTACAAACTTCACTAAAGTATCGATATCTGAATTGATCTGTAGTTGATTGCCTGCAGTCGGCTTCCTCTGGTCTTGACTTTGTATCAGTTGCCATGCTGAACATACTATGAAAGACTTTGCCTCGGGCCTATTCCAGATTGTGGATTGGTCTTTAGAAAAAGCCTAAATTTCACAATCTTCGAAAACAGCGAAAATAATTTTGCTGCTTAAAGGCCAGGCGAAGAGTTTTGATCTCGACAATATTCGGCCAATTGCTATCACTTCAAATTTAGTTAAGCTTATAGAACGTTTAGTCTACTCTCATCTCACGGATTATGTTCTATTTGTTCATCACTTTAGCGAGGCTAAGATAAGATTCCGACAGGGATGCTCGATTTGGAGCGCGCACGTAGATTTGGAGAGCCGTATTAGGGTTGCCATGATACAAGAGGTTTCAGCTCTAGTTACTTCGGATATTACCAAGGCATACGACAGCGTAGAATACAGCATTTTGCTTCATAAACTAGTTTCTCTACATCCTCTGCTATAATAAGGGAATCTTTAAAGGATAGATCATTCTTTTGCATGAAGCGTGCGTTATATTACAACACTTACCCCCAGTCAGGAGGTGTTCCACAAGGCTCAGTCCTCTCGCCGTTATTGTGTAATATACTAATGCATGATATTTCTATTCACCCGGATGTCAATGTGTATGTGCATGCAGACGATATTGCTTTTTTTTGCTTCTGCCACAAATATTCCCAACCTATATCGTTTTTTGCCAAATTATCTAAATGCTCTGTGGACAGCCTAAGGTTAATATTAAATGTCAACAAATGTGCCATCCTCGTATTCCCAGACAACCCCTGTTAACATTTTTTTGTCATATCATTCTGTCCTAACCCCGTAAGCTAGTTCTACTAAATATTTGGGTATATTAGATGACTCACAGATAAACTGGAGGCCCCAATTTGAAGTACTTTGCTTAATGGTGCACGTACCCTTGACCGGTTGACGAGAATCAGCAACAAAAAATATGGTATGCGTTGGGATACTCTGCTCTTGCTTTATAAGACCTGCGTACGGCCAGTACTTCCATACGGCTCCATTCTCTTTTTTGGGTGTCCAAGGTACAAGCTTGAGCCCCTATTTGTTTTGGAACGAAGAGCTTTGCGCCTTTGCTAAATCAGCCTAAATCAGCGGCCAATGTTGTGCTGCATTTGGAAGCTCGGATACCTAATCTAAATTCGCGGTTTCAGCTTCTCACTGTGCGAACATTTCTAAGACCTTTCGAGTCTGTCGCTGGATTGGCTAATCCCATATTTACTTCGATTACATCACACTTCTCTGATAATATTTGGCCTAGGCATAAACCCCCTCAGGTTGTGTTTACTAATTTCCTGCTGTCGAAACGTACCGTATCAATAACTCTTTAGGGCAAGTTAACCCCCAGCGGCCGGATATTATAATCTTATTTGATGACCCCCTCCCAGGGAATGCCAATGTATTAAATTGCCTTACAGAAGAGTATCTAGACAGTTTTCTGAGCCATATTGCCCTTTTTAAAGAGGCCTCCCAGCGGAATGAAAAAAAGCAGCTATTGGCATATACTCCCAGGCTCTTGACTTATGTTATTAATTTCGGGTCCCTGATTATACTCCTATTACTGCTGCTCTGACACAGATTCCTAGTAATATCTTAAAGTTTATTTTTCTTTCTGACAGCCTATTCGTGTAGGCATCACTCGAAAATTCGAGGGACACTGCTTTTCCATTCTCTTCATTTTTTATTCCTCCTCACATCACAGAAGTGCGTTTTCACTGCGTCCCTGGCCCCTGGGACACGAAATGTAATGAAAGGCAGATATTTTAGCAAAATCTGCCCTTGGTGGACCTCTTGTTTCGTATATACCTAATACTGTTTACTTTAGCACGATTTCAAAATTTACAAGGTCTCCATTACCTCAGTCACGAGCCTCTTCTTTCTGCCCCGGATTACCAACACCTTAGGTGGCCTTGACGTGAATGCATGTGTAGCTCAAGCGAATGCGAAGTGTCTATGACTCCCTTGCGCTGCAGATTACCGAAACATTCTGTATTTATGTCGTTCGGGTCTATCCGTTATTAAACTATGTGAGTCTTGCAAAGAAATGTAATCCATAGACCATTTTTTCCTCTTCTGCCGGCGAGAAAAGTAAGCGCAAAAAAAGACAAACACAAGAGAGGAGACCGGACAACGCGTTAGTTGATTCATGATCGTACGGGAGAAAGGCAAGCGCAAAGGAAGCGCGTTGTCCTGTCTCCTCTATTGTGTTTGTCGTTTTTGCGCTTACTTTTCTCCCGTACGATCACGAACCAACTAGCTCAGCAACAAGTTTTACTTCATCTTGTGCCGGCGGTTCGCATCTCTCCGTAAAATTTACTTAGCTACTCCCCTTCTGAGATTAAGCATTCCTCTAACCATTCTAGTTCTCCTCTCCATCGGAGCAAGCATCCCAGAGTATGCCTTAAAACCAGTGTGTGATTCTATTCATGATTACATAATTTCCTCAGATTCCTATGCTAAATGAGACTTCATTGATTATTTTTCCTGTATATTTTTCCAACTTCTAGTTAAACACCCATATTTATCTGAATACACCAGTCCTTGACAATATATATTTGGAATCTACAATATGCTCTGACCAATCCCCCGCAGTGTGTATGTGCCATTTTGACTAGGGTTGTCAACATCATCATCATCATCCTATCCGCGCATAACGCTTGCAAACTTTCTGAGATACGAGTGCATCTAAAGCAGTGTGTAAAAAAAAAGCAGTTTACCATAATGTGTGAATGAATGAATAAAACCTTTATTTGAATCAAGGGATGGCTTTCGGCCGCTGTTTAGGTAATTAGGGAGTTAAGAGGGATTGGAGTGTGGCTTCTTCACTTTCCATGCTGCCGATCTGCGCGCTGTAAGTCGACATCTTTCATACTACTCGAAGCAGGCCGCTCTCACTGCCATAGGTGGCAGTGGAATGTGGTATTGCGTGCTCCATAGAGTCTGATCTGCTAGGGTGGGCATGTCGTCGTGTGTGACACGAAATGCGATTTTTGTTCCTTTCTCGTGAAAACGATGCGCATTGTCATATAAGATATTTAGGGCTCGTGTGCACTGTTCCTGAGAGTGGGTGCATATGTTGAGTTTGAGTGTTTCGTGTCGGCCGAGAGACCACTCGTAAAGTATGTGTGGTGTGTAGGCTGCGTTTGGTATTACTTTGTTGATAAAAATCTCTTGTGATCGAGTGAGCAATTTTCTTCTCTCGTCGCCAGCAAAATGTTCGTGGTACTTCAGGAATACAAAGAAGCCAGCATTAAACCACAGAATCGATGGAATAACTTGAACGACCATTTTGTAATCGCAGATCCGTTCAACGCGTTTTTTTTTTATTGTTCTGTGTTCACGGAAGATAACTGTAAAAGGCAAAGTTTCGAACTCCATAATGACCCCCCTCCGATCTATGATGTTACAATATATGAAGAAGGTGTATTTTAAATCTGTTAAAATTCATGCCAAACATCGTCAGGTATGGATAGCATAGCAACTAATGCCTTCCTTGCAGATATGCTCAATGGTGTTCCATATACCTGTGCATATAGCTAATTGAAATATTAGTGCGAGCCTACATTCCAAACGACTGGAAGCATATGGAAAAACAATAACTACCTAGATCATCGAACGACGCTTTTATTGGTTCTTACAGGCCAATTTTATTACTATCCTCCTGTGCCAAGACGCTTGAACATATATTTAAGCATGTGTCTACCTTTCTAGAAAACAAGAGCCTAATTGACTGCACACAACATGGCTGCCGCAGAGGGTTATTCATAATAGCGCAGTTACTAGAAAATATCCTTGCTTTCAGAATAACAGCTTGAGGAGCAAGTTGGTGCTGCATATTACCCAGAAATGTGGCGCAACGACTACAATCATGACAATACGAAACACAACACGTGCGCACGCTACCAACAGTTGGTAGCGTGCGCCTGTGTTGTGTTTTCTATTCACGTGATTGTTTTTGTTGCGCCACATTTCTGGGTATTATCCATGATTTCGCCGCAGTTTTAGACATGTAGGGCCATATTTATAACATATTGTCACGACCCAAAGAGCCTCAAACGAGTGGATACATAGCGACGTGCAAGCAGACCCACGAAACGTTCTCCAAGCGTTGCGAAGCGTTCTTGCAACAAGGTCGGGCGTGAGCGCTCTCCCCGCGCCAACAGCCACTTCGTCGTCCGGCCCAGCGCCGAGGCCGCGCGGTGCTAGGCAAGTGACATTATCCCCCCCCCCCCCCAAAAAAAAAAAAGTAAGCATCGGCTCGATGCGAAAAAAGTGATGTACAAAAAACGAACCAAAATAGAACCACACAATCACAGCACAAAGAAGCATTACACAGCCTGGTCAAGACAGTACACGGAGAGCTGGCAAAAAAAGCTTTGATGACGCTCAGTCCCGTGAAAAGTCCCGCTTGAGCCTGTGCACGAATTCGAGCCGCTGACGCCGATGAGCCACTGTCAGTTCCGTCAGGCACAACTTCGTAGTTCACGTTGCTTCGGCGGCGGAGGACTTTGTACGGGTTAAAATACCAATGCAGGAGCTTTTCACACATGCCTTTGCGACGCACAGGCGTCCACACCTACACCTGGTCACCCGGTTCGTAGTGCACGTCTCTGAGGCGAAGGTTGTATTGTGGTGCATCGGCAGCTTGTTGTCCCTTGATGTACAAGCGGGCTAGCTGGTATGCTTGTTCTCAGTATTCCGCGAACTGGCCAGCGTCGCAGGTGAATGTCACCGCATGGTAACATGGTGTATAACATCATGCGCACTTGCCATACACGAGACGGAAAAGGGTAAAACGCTTTGTTTCCTGCCTCGCGGTAAGCGAAGGCAGTATTTCGTCCAACGTCTTGTGCTCAACATTGACGTACAGTGAAATGGTCTTATTGGGCCGTTCTGTGAGGCCATTCGAGGTGGCGGATGGTAGTTCTTCGATGTTCAGTATGTCAGGATATCCCGTAAGAGCTGAGCAGTCAATGCCTTTCCCTGGTCAGTGATGATGGTCGACGGGGCGCCGTGTCGAAGAACGATGTCTTGCATAATTAAAGAACTCAGTTACTTCGGCCGCAGTACCACGCGTAAGGGCCTTCGCCTCGGTGAAGCGGGGCAAGTAGTCCTTGGCAACTAAAATCCCCTTGTGACCGGTCGATGACAGAGGAAAGGGCCCAAGGAGGCCTACTTTGTCGCAGTATGCACCGCAACCATCGCAGAAGTGTACGTTGATGAAACAGAAAGCGGGGCAGGACGGAGCAGCATGTCCGCATAGGTCACCGGCTGAACGGGTCCCGATGGGCTGACCGGAACGACTGGTGCCCTGAGTGCGCTCTGGACTTCTTAGCGGATTGCTCTACTCAGAGAATCCACAGAAGAGGAAAAAAGATCCTTGAAGCTTCTGGATCTGCTCGCGGACAACAGAGCGGATTAGTTCACGTAGAGCGCTTGAATTATTCCGAGGGTCACAGCCAAGGTGGTCCAAGGTGGATGACGGGGACACTGGGGCGGTTGAACAGGCGCGCAGCACTTTCTCTATAAGGACGACGTCAGTCAAGAACGCCGTGATGGCGGCAAGTCGGTTCCTGATGAGGCCCCAAAACAACTGTTCTTTCACACCACTCATCAGGTGACGCATGTTTTGTCTTCTGGCACAGAAGGGTCTGCCCGATAGCAGAGACGCATTACATCCTCGACGACATTGCGACTCCCTCGCTTGGGAGTGGTATGCGTGATTTCAGAGCCCACTCTGCCTTCTCCTGGCGGTACCTTCGGGCATAAGTGCTCAGGAGCTGACTTCGGAAGCCCGGCCAGGTGGACGGTGTGGCCTCGCGATTCTCGAACCCGTGCCACTAACCAAAGGGTGAACCAGCTTTTTAGATGAAAAAAAAAAAGTCAAGTACAGCTAGGGCATTACTTCAAATAAAATCGGAAAAATTAAACCGGTCACATACGTAATGCGTTCATAGCGGGTACTTGAGTGCACATGCTTTACAGGCATCAAATGGTACAGTGCAAGCAAACAAAAATAAAAGCACTGATAATAGCGCGTCGAATTGGCAGGTATATGCAGTTCTTGGCGCGCACCGATTGAAAGCGGAAAAATGCGAAAACGATGACGAACACCTAATACGCAAGCAATTAATATAATGCCGAAATCAAATGCGGACGTAAAATGAGTGTTTATTCTTTGAGTGTGTGGTATGGGAAATATGAGTAATCAACTGGATATACTTGCAACTACTGCTTACCGGACTATATATAATCGGGCTACTTGCCGCGGGTGCTCTTCGCAGTACTAACCAGACTATAATTGTTAACAAGGTTGATATTACACGTGAAATACTTCGAAGGGAATTTAATTCTTTTCCCTTCGGGAACTCTTGTTTGATTCGCTTACTTCGCAAAGAGCGAAGCCGCAAAAACCGATTAAATTTTATTGCTTCAAGTGGGAGCTTTTCAGGTGCTCCAAGTAGGTAAACGTTTTGAACCTTCACATTTTACAGGAAGTTTGCAAAATCTGAAGTGCAAAGCAGTCGAAAAGCACCGTGCATCCGAGCCAAATTTTTGAGTAAATTGCGACCTAGCTTCGAACCTATGGCGCTATTTTTGTTCGTGGTGAGAAACCATGCCGGCCTCACAACCTCTCTTTCGCAGTTAGGATGAACTAGCGGAAGCGAATTAAACGTACCCTATAGCCTCTGCGACCTCTATTTTCTGTCGTTATTTCTTTTTCAAAGCTATTCATTTTTTTAATTTTGTATGTACATAAAACAGGACTAGAGCGCTCTTCTGGAGGCAATGACTTGCATATTACCGGTGGCTTGCGCACCCTAGAATGGAAACATCTTTTGGAACAATTAGGTCATTGTTAAACTATAACGCATTGAGATTAAATGTCTTAAGTATAGCGCACATCTCTGGGTATTTATAAAGCTACCCGTTACAACAATGTTTCAGCTTATAGAGAGAAAAGAAAATGGTGTGTTCTTAGATTAGTGTACAGTTTCACAAACTGTTGTCTCTTAAATTTCGACGCTTATATCTTTATACGCGTTCGACTGCAGCCTGTTTGTGCACTGCTTTCCTCTTCCCGGGCCTTCATTTGGTTCTTATGCTCGGTTGTTTTTTCTTTTTTATTGTTTTTAATATACCTCCAATTTTCTTCGTCTTTAGCTGCCTGCTTTCGTCGTCGTGCGTTTGCCGTGCCGCACGAAAATTCTGAACCTTTGTTCACATTCGCGGTCGCTCTTTTCACGGCCCTGCGTGCCTTCCACCAACCCCTTTCTCCCTCCCTCGACACGTTTCTTTTTATTTTCCTGTGCAACCTTTACCTCCCCCTTCCACCTTTCCTGACCCACTGTGTTCCGTTATTCGGTAGCCAGTTGGCGTGGTGTCGTTCGTTTTTCATGTCCTTACTTTACTATTCTCTACCTCCATGCTAAAGTTAGCTTTATCCATGCGGGGTAGTCCAGATTTAATTCATTCCAACTGAATGCCGACCTCTCTTGTGGCTTCAGTGACGTACTCTAGTCGGCATAGTTGGCGTGAATAACAATGAAATATACCATTTTGGATTGTTTTGATAATGGGGTTACTGTGACCAGTTTTAGTCAGCGCTAGAACGCACCTGTTGTATGTTTCACTTCTTCATACATCCTGCCTCCACGCTGCCCTCTGTTCAAAACGACTACATTTCTGGACGTGAATTAAGTGATTTTGAAATGTTAAAGCAAGCTGTACGGCGAATGAAGCGTGCTGTGCGAGTCGTACGCCGGCCCTCACCAAGCTGTTTTCTTCGGAGCCAACTCCTGTCATGTTACTTCCCCGAGGTGTTGCCGATGGCCAAAATGCAGATAAATTAGGTGATTGCTAACAGTACTGAGCACCGTTAACCGGCATATTTGTAAAATCTTGTCGAGCTCGAGACGACGCACAATCAAACAAGAACGTACAGTCCGCGCGGTATCCGCCCCGCCGCACAGCGCGCATACGCTGGGGACCGGACGGCTGACACACCAGTTGCTGGTGGCGCCCTCTACGCTGCGGCGCCTCCGTCATCGCAAAAGTGGCCCCTCCTTCCCATGCATTTCGCGGCGCGGTCGACACACTGCCCAATCTTCTAGAGCACTATACCAAAGCTAATCCATAACCGCAAAATGGCCGATATAAGGAAGTATAACATGGATAAAAATTGGGCATGCTGTAAATAACGGGGGAAGCCTTAAAGCGGTAAAGAAGAAATTCGGCATAGGCAAAAACCAGATGTATCCGATAAGGGACAAGGCGGGAACCGTCATCACGAATATGGAAAAGATGGTCAAAGTAGCCGAGGAGTTCTATACAGATATCTACAGTAGCCAAAGTAGTCAGGACCGTAACGAGATTGGCGGCAGGGGAAAACAGTCAGACGTTCCACCAGTGACGAAGGACGAGGTCACCAAAGCATTAGAAACTATTAAAAGGGGGTCCCATATCTACAGCGCGATAAACGGGACAAGAGAACACAATAACGACAAACACTGCGCTGACTGACAACTGATTTTT
>JAJIZL010060544.1:0-11648 GCA_023969395.1 Amblyomma maculatum
CAGAAGTGGAACTCAAGAGACTTCTGATGCGCGTACAAGAAGAGAGTGAGAAGTTTGGGCTTAAACTGAACATTAAAAAGACAAAGATCATGGCGTCTTGCCCTATCAAGTCCTGGAGCATCAATGGACAAGAAGTGGAAGCTGTGACAGATTTTCTCTTGGGCTCCAAGATTACCTCGGAAGGAGACTGCAGCCATGAAATTAGGAGGCGCCTGCTTCTGGTAAAGAGAGCAATGGTTAGCCTTCACTGCCTAGTAAAGAGCAGAGACATTAGTCTGCCAACCAAGATCCGTATAACTCGTGCTATGGTCTTTCCAGTTGTGATGTATGGATGCGAGAGTTGGACTGTGAAAAAGGCTGACCACCGAAGAATTGATGCGTTTAAATTGTGGTGCTGGCGAAGACTCTTGAGAGTTCCTTGGACTGCCAGAAGATCAAATCAGTCGATATTGTCGACCCTAAACCCTGACTGAAAGGTGCGCCTTCCACAAAGACAATCACATCACCTTCGGCCGTTGCTTCGTGACGTTTTCAAGCCATGTGCAGAAGGAATGAGAGAGAACAGTGCGGCGACGGTTGGTCTAGAGCAGTGCCGCGCCCTTTCCACAGAGGCGCACGTATCTCAGGTGATCGTTTGTCGTGCGCCAGCTCGTGACGTTTGCAAGCTATGTACCTGAAGGAACCAGAGGGAACAGATTTTGCAATTGCTTGTATGGAGCAGACGCAGCCAATGTAGCTGTAGTGTTTGAGAGACGGGAAACAACGCGACGGAGCAAAGTGCAAGGGTGCGCTCATTCATCTGCCGAGCTTTCTCCCCCCCCCCACTCTTCTCTCTTTCCTGGTCTTCTTACTCAGTAACACGCACTACGCATGCATCGACAAGCCAGCTCAGCACGTGGCAGAGAAGACGTCGGATGCTTTCTCCTGTGTGTGTAGTGAATCCTTTTTGCGTGGAGGGTGACATGTAACACATGTCTTGTGTCATGCTGAGTGTGCAGCGTATTGTAAACAATAGCGGCTGCAAACATTCAGAAGCGGCTGATTTTTTTATTGCGAAAGCAGTACTACTTTCACTTTCAATCCTATGCGGTGCGACGGCTGTGCACATGAAATGACCTTTCGCATGACCTCTGTGTGACGTCACGCCTCAAAGCTGGGCAACCAACTCGCGCCGTCCGTGAGAGACGGCGGTGCGCATGAATGGTGGCCTAACTCCCGCTCTCTCCGCCAGGAGCGCCACAGGTGTAATGACGTCACGCCTCAAAGCTGGGTGACCAACTCGTGCCGTCCGTGAGAGACGGCGGTGCGCATGAACGGCGGCCTAACTCCCGCTCCCTCCGCCAAGAGCGCCACAGGTGTTATGACGTCACACCTCAAAGCTGGGCGACCAACTCGCGCCGTCCGTGAGAGACGGCGGTGCGCATGAACGGCGGCCTAACTCCCGCTCTCTCCGCCAGGAGCGCCACAGGTGTTGTGACGTTATACAGCTGTATGACAGTAGCATTGATAATGACGGTGTATTTAGTTGATAATAATGATGAGAGAAAACGTAATACACCGTATGCAGCACCACAACTCCAGTTTTCGCATTTCTGCAGCGTAGATTCCACAGTACTCTCAATTTTTTTGCAAGTGTTATTCTTGTCGTCATGCTGAACGTGCGCAATAGCGTAAGCTAAGGCGGCTGGGAACGTTGAGAAGCGGTAATTATGTTTTGAGAGAGAGTTGTCCATTCGTCGTCCTGAATATGCGGCGTAGCGTAAGCTATGGCGGCTGTGGACACAAGAAGCGGCAGATTTCTTTCTTCTTTTGCGAGAGCCGTACATCCTTGACGTCGTGCTGAATGTGCGGCGTAGCATAAGCTATGACGGCTGCCAACTTTAAGAAGAGGCATATTGGTTGTTTTGTTTTTCATTTTTTTTCGAGTCTTTCATGCTTGTCATCGTGCTGAACATGTGGCGTAGCGCTGCGGACGTTAAGAAGTGGCCGATTTTTTTTTTTTTTGCGAGAGTCGTTCATCCTTACATTTATGAATCCACGAAAGC
Organism: Amblyomma maculatum; assembly: GCA_023969395.1. Taxonomy (NCBI): domain Eukaryota; kingdom Metazoa; phylum Arthropoda; class Arachnida; order Ixodida; family Ixodidae; genus Amblyomma; species Amblyomma maculatum. Next base: position 2,046 of record JAJIZL010060544.1, read on the forward strand.
ACATGGTCACCTGCGATCATGATACCGGCTTTCAGCATTGTCAACTTCAAACGGCAGATTTTTGTATATCGAATTATCGCCACATCAAACTATTTGTGATCCCCTCCGAGCTTGATATATCTGGGTTCGACTGTATCTGGTTTATTTTTACATTGGGCCAATGGAAAAAATGATAAATCCCAAGAATTTGATTGTTATAAGCGATATGTCGTTAATCCGGTATCGTTACGTGGACATGCATTAAAGAACTGTTCTTGTAAACATTCATTACTTTCAACTAATAACAAATGAAAGTAGTGTTGACATGCAAATTTTAGCGACCTGGGCATTCTAAAGTACAGCTATTACCGAAAATGAAAAAGCAACTGCTTCTTTTCAAAACAGCCAGTGCAACAGAGCAACAGCTGCACTTCCATCTTAATCACTGCTGAGTCACATCGAGTGTAGTGTCGCAAACACACTGCAGTGGTGACATCATGAAACCGACCAGTGCGGTTTACCTATTGTAGAATCTATAGCCAAATCAGTTAATCGTAATGTAAAGTAACACAAGTAGTCTTTTTTTCATACCCATTAAATAATTCCAAATTCAGATGGTTCAAACTTCCTATCCGGTTGATTCAAACTTCCTTTCCGGTTTCATAAAGTTCAAGTTATTAAGCTTACTTCATTCGTGCAGATGCTAGACATAACTCTTTGTAAATTGTGTCCTGCATGCTTGTGTGCTATAAGGCATTCCATTAAGCTCCTAAATTTTAGCCAACATGAGGCACAAGAGGATAAAAAACCTATTTTAAGGGATTAATATTTATGTACATAATGTTGCAAAAATAAAAGTCCGTCAAAACAGCTATATGTAATGTCTCAACCGAGACCTTTGAGGAAATAAATAAATATACAGACTGAGATGAAATCACAACCATAAAATTTTAGACAGTAGTTTGACATATTTACCAGCCTGATCTGCCGTGCATAATGGCTCTATACCAACATAGAGGTACTGGATGGAGATGTCTTAACATGAAAAATTCATACCACTTATAGCTTTTTTTTGAAGAAAACATCAAGTTAGCAAAGCCCGTGCAGCGTACATGCATGATAGTGTTTCCAGCTGCTGGAAAATTACAAAAAATTACCCTGCTAACAATGACACATTTTTCATCTTCCAGTTAGCTCACAGGGCATGACAGCTTCTTGGAACACTGGTGCTTTCGCGATGAAGTTGTAAATAAATCTATTTTAGTTAACTTCTTGAAGCATGTCCAAGTATATGCTCCAATAGTGAAAGTGAAGGGCTACCAGCTTAATCGTACAACTGCCAGTGATATGAAAGGGAAATAGAACCATTAAGAATACTACAGGCAAAATTCTTTTATCTCCGCAAATGCAAGCCTCAAATCGAAAGTGGTCAGGAAAACAAAACGATGAGATCAATTTCTTCGCCTCCTCTCTTGGTGTAGTACATTTGCCAGTGGCATAACCATGTCCCCTCCAGTACTTTCTTCTTGCAGTGGCAGCTTTCAATGTTGGCATCTGTAGTCAGTGCCAGCAGTGCACGATAACTTGCTTGCCTTCCATAGCCACGCCAAAGTGCCATGTCGGGCCGATCATAGACCCTGCATTCTCGGAGCCTTTCTAAAAATGTGCTTGCCGGTTGATTTATTGAAAGGTTATGGTCGAAGGCTGACAATTATGCATAAGTGGCAGTCTGCTTGGCTACCGAAGGAGCCTGTCTATAGCACTTTGAGGTAAAGGAAAGATGGTCAATTCTAGAAAAAAAAGCCGATATGGCGATGCAGAAAAATGCTTTTCTAGCTATGCAACTCTATGCTTCTTGGCATCCCCATTTCTCTACTTCTGCCTGCACTTAAATTAAGAAGGCGTATAAAGTGGCACGGCAGTCAGCGCCTGAAGAGTTCTGCATTCTGATCGTTTCCACCACCATTTGCTGCTCCATCCTTGAAACCGCTGCAGCATGTCTGCTTTTGCATCTGTGCTTTGTCCCATAACATGTTATCAACACTCTGCCAGGAAGTGCAGCCACTGAAAGCAGAGTTTGTGAACGTAGCCTCCATGCCGTGTTCATGATGTGTGCCGATATACAAGGTGGTGTCTTAACATTGAAGTGTGGAAGCGTGCATGCAAATATTGACACTGCTTCCAGCAGGTTTATTCCCTGACAAATTCAAAATACTCAAATATTTTGTAGTATTTTTAATAGTGCTATCTGAAGCCCGAATAATGCCAGGCTATGCGGTTCGACATTGAAAATATTCAATGATCCCCAAAACCGTCCTCCAGAGGGATTATAAGCACACTGAATCAAGGGTATCAAATAACTGACCAATGCAATCAAGGAAAGGTCCGTATTGGCAATCTATCCTCTTGACAGGCAGCAGCTACAACATCACACAGGTCCTCGTCCGCAAATGGAAATGGGTCCTTTTCACTAGCCACTGCAAGGGAGGCCTGCCCGCTCACTGTTGCAAGAGGGGCCTGCCTGCTTTCCTTTGCAAGAGGGGCGTGCTCGCTAGCTGTTGCAAGAGGGGTGTGCCCACTCATCGTTGGAAGAGGGGCCTATCTACTGTGTCCAAGGGAGGACTGCAGACTCGTAACTGGAGCGGAGCAACAGAAAAGTGATACAAATATATGCAAACATCTCTTGCCAAACAAACAATTTGCTACCTGTGGTGATTCCATGCATGATCACAGCATAAAACAAGTAACAACAGTGCTGAACTCGAGTAGTTGTACCCCTAGCTTCATATTTTAAATTAAATTTAGTATAGGAGCAGACTGATAACGGCCCAATTCCTTCGACTCGGAACGCTTTGGTATTCACAACTCTGAATGAATAAAACTAGCACCATGTCAACATATGATTTGGTTTGTGGGGTGTAACATCCCGAAGCGACTCGGGCTATGACAGACGTACATCAACGTATGTATTAAAAATTCCTTATCACAGAAAAGTTGTTACTGAACTAACACTTCACCCTAGAACGGTTTAGTGCCAAAGTCACATTGTGAGCTTTGCAATGTCAAGAATACACTGACATCAAATTAGAGCTACCAATACAGTAAGTATTCCAGCAGTAGCTTTCACCACAATTATTTCGGCATGGTGAGCTCTTGAATGCAAGAAAACCTCGATAACTTGAATTTTGAGATAATTCAAACAACACTAATTGGTCCAGCCAAGCTCCATAGAGGCCTGTGTTCCAGCCAAGCTACATAGGTCTAAGCCCGCTGAGCTGGTTTCACCAAGAATTTGAAATATGCACAAGGGTGGCCTTGGTGCCGGGCACATGTCCGAAGAAATTCCCTTGTGATAGGGTGTCATAACTGCGAGTAACGTGGCTCCAAAACGAAAGGAGACAAAACCAGGTAAAACCATGAGTGGCTGGACAAAATCGTGGCTCAAACAGCATTGCGGGTGGCGGCGCCAAGTAATAATGCAGTGGCAGCCGTGGCACTGGCTTCTTGGTTTCCCTACCATGTTGACATCAAGACTGCAAATGATCATTTCATCATTACGGCCAGGAGCCAAACCATACCAATTGCAAGGCAAAGAACTCTACCATAATCCTCCATTTAATCTGGTCATATGCTAGGTGCATCCACTTGACCCCTGTGAACTTCTTAACCTCATCCGCCCACCTGACTTTCTGCCGCCGCCTGCAGCGCTTTCCTTCCCTTGCAATCCAATGTGTTAAGGCCGCTGTACGGTTGCTTTTTAGACCCGCTCCGCACGCATGCGGCCCGCACGTTTTCTGCCTCAAGCGGACGTGGTGCGGAAAGGGTGTTGTACGATCGTTTTGCTGACTGCCGGTCAGCCGGACGGTTCCAGCGTCCCGATTGGCGCGTTCGGGCGTCGCCTTCTGTCCAATACCATCATACTCCAACTGCTGCGTGACCACCGCGGACCTCTTTCGCGTCTTCCTTTCTAGCGTGCTGCATCTCGGCTGTGTCGGAATCGCCATGGCGTGGTTTTTGTCGAGGCTTTTGGTGTGGTCGATGGCTCTCGTCAGCTACCACATGGGTAGCAGTTCAGCAGAGCGCCTGACTACCTACATGGCCGCCAGTAGCGATGTCAATTGGTCTTTAGTTGCTCAGTTCATCGCCGCCGACGTAATCCACCAGCAGCAACGTAAGCCTACCAAACGTCTTTTGAGAGATCGGCGTCGACTCGGCGAGTATTTTGCGTTGGTGCGGGACATGAGGAGCGGAGACGGCACAGACTTCTTCCAGTACTTCCGCATGTCTGGGGAAAGGTAAGTAGTACATGTTCATATCATCCTTGCCTGTATTTCGTGAATTTCTTGAGCGCAGTACGCCGGAGCAGGTAGTGTGCTCGCGTCAGGGATGCATGAGATGGGAAGTGCGTTTTCATCCGTCAGAGCATAGAGCGTGTGAAAACTTTAGTACTAAGTTTGTTTTACTCATAACTATGAAAGAGACTGGGAATGCAAACGCGGTTACATTTGTGTATTAAGTTGTGATGTATGGATGCGAGAGTTGGACTGTGAAAAAGGCTGACCGCCGAAGAATTGACGCGTTTGAATTGTGGTGCTGGCGAAGACTCTTGAGAGTTCTTTGGACTGCCAGAAGATCAAATCAGTCGATATTGTCAACCATAAACCCTGACTGCTCATTGGAGGGTCAAATTCTAAAGTTAAAGCTCAGCTACTTTGGTCATTTGATGAGAAGAGAGGAGTCGCTGGAGAAAGATTTGATGCTGGGAGAAGTTGAGGGTCGCCTGAGAAGGGGTAGGCAGCGAACGCGATGGTTAGATGGCATCCTCGAGGCACTGCAGATGAAGTTATATGATGTTAGGAAGATAGTGAGAGACCGGAAAGCGTGGCGTGACATGGTCCATAGGGTGACGAAGAGTCGGACACGACTGAACGACTGAACTGAACTGAACCTCAACGAAGCCTTTCAACGAAGCGAGCCAAAGGCGCGGAAGTGCTCGTCAATGAAAAAAATAAAGTATGGACATCAATTTGTTGCCTAGTTGGTTCTATTATTATTGTTTTTTTTGTGTGTGTTTTTTTGCCTCAGCTTCGCGGTAATTACCTAGGCTCACCCGATACGAAGGAGTACGGCCAACATCACGTTCATGAATTTCTCAGTCAGTAAAAAGCATGAACTAATTTTAATTTTACCCGTGGCCGCTGTAGCATATCGCCCTTGTTACTCAGCATACATGCATATGCCGTGCTTTTTTGCGTACAGGAAACGTGGGGTTGTCTAACTCATTTTATTCAATAGACAAGTGTTTCATTATGCTGTTGTTATTGTGCAGGTTTGACAGTTTCCTAGAGTTAGTTAGACCTCTGATTGAGCCACTCAAAGCTTCAGTGGTCAGTTTGTCAGCTGGGGAGAAGCTGGCATTCACATTAAGGTAAGTGTGTGTGTGTTTTTTTTGTTTTTTTTTTACAATCCAGTGACGTGTAAGTAGCATATACCATGTGCAGGAGTATGCAATGCTGTCATCTGTTTAAGGTGCATCCACATTTTAGGCTCTTTAGTCATTGTACCGCATGTATGAAAAAAAAATGTATTGTTACTTGTAATTCACAGTGCACAGCGCCTCATGGGCTTTCTTGTTCTACTTGTGTGCATAGTCACAGCTGTACTAGTAAGCTTTTTAAGTGCTTATGGTTAGCTCCTGCATGTAATCATCCTTTCAGCATTTCAACATCTGCTCAGTCAAAAAGGCAATAATGTCATTTTGGATTATACTAACTTTTTATTGTGGCTGTAAACATTCCTTTACATTCGTGGTCAATTCTATATTGTCAAGTATTGCCATGTCTAGTACATCATGTGCTTTTCGTGAGATCTCCCAGTTTGTTTCTTGATTGCACATACCTTATTTTACAAACAATGCAAGACATCCATCGACCATTGCTAAGTAGAAATGTGAAAATATGTTAGAATATTGTGAATATTTGCTTCACTGTTTAGTTTGCTGTCAGTATTTTGTAGTCAAGCGGTTCCAAAGCTGCTGAAGAGGAAATGCTGAACGCTGACAAAATTTCACAGCAGAATAATGCTGCAGCAATTATAGTAATCAGCAAACATAGAAAAGTAGTCAGCTCCCCTGATTTATCTTATTGTCTTGGGCTAAAAAAGTATAAAAATTTCAGGCCACCATATCATGCTGAACTAATATTTAAGCATACTTCTAGCAGAATGTTGACCATGGCCTATTGACACAAAGGGCTCCCAGCTGCAAAGAAAACATGTAGACTTGCTTGAATTTTGATTTAGGTGTGATGATCCTAAGTAAATTACATCTCCATAGCTTGATTGCATGCCTTGAATGTCAGGGTCTATTGATGACTTTTTTGCAAACATACTGCAATTTTTTATGCATGGCTCGTCCAACATCGAATATGTAGATACTGAATACAAGGAAAACAAAAGGCCATATATTTACATAGCATGTAAAGGGACTGTGTAAGTCTAAAAAACAGTCCGATAATAAAACAGCTCATGACAGTGCATTGCAAATTTGCGTTGTCGTAAGGGAGCAACAGGTCTTGATATTATTATTTCAATTTAAGGTGGTGGAAAACTAATATTTATGGATTTTGAGTCCTCTGTTGGGGACTTGCATGCATCCAGCACATTTACGTTGCTTCCTTTTATAAGGTTTCACACTCAAATGTCCATACATTAATTTCCTTTGGATCCTCGTTGAACAGATATTTAGATGCCCAACCATATAGTGAGAATCTGCACTTTTATATTTACCAAGTGTAAAGCTGTATACATTTTGCTGGCCTTTTACAAGGCACATGATTCAATTTCTCGTGTATTAATATTGGCAGAGCATATCACATATACTGGGCCTAGCTCACATTCTCAAGCTTATGGATAAGTGAGATAATGTTAGTATTTGCATCAACTAAGCATTCAGTGAAGAACTGAAAGCTAGAATATATGTCATAATCCTTTGACTTCTATAATCTGAGTCGTTTTGGGACGTTTAAACCCTACAAACCGAAACCAAACAGTACAAGTGAACAAGAGCTCAGTGGCCTGGCTCGGTACTGAGGAAACTCATTGCCAAAGTGCCTCTGACTTCAGGCATTGCAGCAAGTGTGTTCCGAGATTTGTTTGCATGTTCCCTTGTTTAGTTAACAGAAACATTAGTGGTTGAATGCCAGTGGCACTGCACTTTGTGTTCAAAGTAGGCACAACCTATACGAAAGAAAAATACCACTGCCAAGCCTTGCATAGTCTCGTTCTTCGACTACTGCTCCTTGCCCTCAAGGACTTTTATGACATCAGATCAGCTCTTAGATATGAAGCAAAGGGGAGGTGTAGTAGGACGCCGACTACGCCGGTTCTTTTATTACAGCTAATGATTGCTTGCAGATGTAGTGATCTGCTGACTAATAGAATAATAATTCCAAAATTCTTCGTGCTAGTACTAAGTACTTCATTCTGAATCAAAGAGTGGTTCCATGCCTATGTATTGCCTGTTTGAGATTGTGCTTGCATTTCATGCTTTTCAACAATATGAACTAGTATCTCACCACCATATCAGCTCGGTGATGGACACATACTCCTGAACTCAAGGATTTGTATTTGATCCAGGCTGTGGTGCCTACTTTTCAATTGAGGCAGAAAGCAAGGCGCCTGTGTACATTGCAATGTTAGCCCACTTTAACGAGCCCCAGGTAGTCAAAATTTTCGGACCCTCCTAACCTAACAGCATCCCTCATAACCTTGGTTCACTTTGCAACGTTAAACTCGTAAACCAAATTATAAACTGCTTCACTGAATGACCTCTGTGCCTAAAAGTTTGTTCCATGTACAAATAGTGCTTTGCATTGGTCCTACTCACTGGGTTTCCTATTTTTGCAGGTACCTGGCACACGGTTCCACGTTGAGGATTATAGCAAAGTCGTACAGGATCTCCGACTCTATAGCCGGCCGTATTGTGAGGCAAACATGCTTTGCCTTGCGGCAAGTTCTTCAGCCCTTGTATCTCCCAGAGCCAACCACAGCTGACTACAGACGAATAGCTTTTGAATTTGAAGACCTTTGTAATTTTCCAAATTGTATTGGGGCAATTGATGGGAAACACATTAAGATATAGGCGCCTGCTAACTCTGGAACAATGTTCCACAACTACATGGGTGGCTTCAGCACAGTTCTACTTGCTGTGTGTGATGCCAGATATCGATTCAGTAAAGTAGACATTGGGGAATGCGGTTCTCGTGGGGATGCTGGCCTCTTCAACAGCTGCGAACTGGGGAAGGAATTCAGAGCGGGCTCTTGGTCCATACCAGAACCAAGACTGCTCCCAGGCACCTCTGTAGAACTTCCTTATGTCATAGTTGGGGATGAGGCCTTCCCACTGTCTTCAAATCTCATGAGACCCTTCCCAGGAGCAAGCCCGAACTCAGAAAGGAGGATTTTTAACTATAGGCTATGTCGAGCAAGACGTATCGTAGAGAATGCCTTTGGTATTTTGGCTAACCGGTGGAGGATCCTTCATCAGGAAATCAGGGCCTCTACAAAAACGGTGGATGCAATAGTATGGGCCACTGTGCTTTTGCATAACAACGTGAGGACACTTGATGACGAAGAGGACACCATTTTTCAGTATTGTTCCCCAGCAGATGTTGACAGGGTGGGAGAGGATGGGCGAGTAATTGATGGTGAATGGAGAGCTGATGAGCGCACAGGTCCTGGCTTTACACCTGTTCGCAGGTGCAGCAGCAACAACTATGGAGCTCAGGCAAAGGCAGTGCGAGAAAAGCTCGCGCAGTAATTTCTCTCTCAAGCTGGACGTGTGTCATGGCAGGACAAAGTACTTGATGCTGGCATTGTACTTCCAAAATAGCAAGTTACATTTACCTTGAACGTGAACATGGTGTAGCCATTGTCGAATTCCGGCCTACATTTTATTCAATAGGCATTTTAAGGTTTGCTCGGTTAGCTCACGTTAAAGCTAAACAAAAGAATTGAGACCTGGCCCACAGCTTGCACTGCAGTGAGTGGTTTCCTGAAACTGGTTCATGTGCTGCATTTAGGAATTCAAGCAATTTCCGGTTTGCAGTGGCAGCACAGCGCTAGGACGCGACATGTGTTGACCATTTGTATGCGGGGTGAAAATCTCTTGAATGCCTAACAGTGCTGCTGTTCTGCTACTGCTGCTGCCATGTTCTGGTCTGCATCTGGTTCAGCGGGCCCTCTCATAGCGGTCCGTTTGATCCAGGCCAGCTGGTTACTTTTCATGTACTGGCATGACACCACAGCTCGCACTGCATTGTGAGTGGCTTCCTGCAACTGGTCCGTGTGCTGCATTTATGAATTCAAGCAATTTCCGGCTTGCAGTGGCAGCCCAGCACTAGGACGCGACATGTGTTGACCATTTGTATGCTGGGTGAAAATCTCTTGAATGCCTAACAGTGCTGCTGTTCTGCTGCCGCTGACAGGTTCTGGTCTGCATCTGGTTCAGCGGGCCCTCTCATAGCGGTCCGTTTGATCCAGGCCCAGGCCAGCTGGTGACGTTTTATGTGCTGGCTTCGCTTCAGAGCTCTCACTGTGCTGCGCTCGTGTAAATGTGTGGCCTTT
>JAJIZL010060549.1:0-13759 GCA_023969395.1 Amblyomma maculatum
AGCTGTCACTGCGCTTGCGCGCTCGTTCCCCAGGCACCCGCGAGAGGTGCTCCGCGGAGCGCTGGCCACGCAGAGCGGTGTTCAAGGTAGAAGTGGACGACCATGTACATTAAAAAATGAAGATCTGAGCTAATAAGAGCGCGAGCGCGTACATAGCTTTCATTTTATGCATTCGCATAATTTCCTATAGCTCATTCCTGCGAAGCATGTGTGAACCTGCGGTAAGTTATGCTCGAAAGGTACAATTTGGAAGAGTGAAGAATGCCGCAGTGTCGGCATATTTCGAATTTTAGTTGGTGCTTTTGCTTGAACAGGTAGATTCAGCTTTAAAAATCAAGTATGTACTACGAAACGAAGAAAGGCCATGCGAGAAGTATGTAACTGCTACATAGTTCCTTATTTATTCTTCTTGGTTTTCTCCAAACCAGTACGTACTTCGATGAGCTATTTTTACTTACATTAGCATTTTATCAGGCAACGAAATGAGACTTGCCTTTCTGAACCCTTATAGCGTTACATTTTACGAGATTGGCTCTAGCGATAAAAACTTTTGTGAATACTTAACAAGCATGCGCTCGTTCTGTGCTACGTGTCATTCGTTTGCGTCGTGTTTTTTAGCGCAATTTTGCCGTGACTTCTGCAGACAGTCACCAACTAGCCGGACAACAGCTCTTGCTAAAGCATAATCGTCCTGGTTCTAGCAAGAAAAACAGTAGTGAATATTTAACAATCATAATTGTTCTATGGACTCTCCAGTTGGTGCGTAGGAGACCGCGCAGTAGCTTGAAACCCAAATAGTTCATCCTGTGGTTGCAGAAACAGGGAGGTAATACAAGGTGGCTCGCAGAATGCTCTTAGGTGAGGGCTAAGCGCTAGAGGCCAGCCCGTGGCTCGCGCTCATACGTGTCTTGAATGCGTAGCTACATGCAATTCAAGGGTGAAAATCGCAGATTTCATTGTCATTTCTTTGTTCTGCAGGACTGCGAAATGAGAACAAGCTTTTTGTACTTCTATGCCTTTAGATAAGTGTATCACGCACAGTACCTCCGATGCTTTTTACAAGGACTTACAGGAGCCTCCACTTACCAGAAGATGCGTAATAATTCTCCTGCTCAAAAGGAGGAGACTGAGGCAACATAGTTGAATTTCATGTACACTATTTTACCCTGTGGCAGCAGGTTTGGTTTCAGCACCTATTAGTTTCTTGCACTGAAACAGTGAGGGTTCTGTCTTAACGCTACTTTGTTAAATTAAGCTTTCTGGACTTATGAAGTGAGAATGCTAATTCATTCTTCCATTCATTGATTCATTCATTCATTCAGTCACTCATTTCTTCATTCATTCATTCATTCATTAATTCATTCATTCATTCATTCATGCCTTTATTCATTTTTTCCTAGTTTGCAATTGGCTTTTGTCGGTTCCAGTATCACTTGTGGGAATTTTGTATCTATAAGCTACATTGCTTTATAAAGTATTTTATGCGCGTAGTGCCTTCTTTGCTCTTGTTGTGCGCCTGTTCTTGCTGGTTTCCTTTTTATGCATTTTATGCACACACGTCGCGAGGATTATACGTTTTGAGACGATAGATCTGTACATCGTTCAAAGGTCTGAAATGTGACTCAGCCAATCATATGCTAAGAAATACTCAGAGCATGTTGCTTTGCTTGTGTAATTGACAATATTGATCTGCAAATCTTTAATACAAGTTACTTTCCATCTTTTTCCACAATGTTCTGTGGTTCATGGTGCTTCATAGATACGTATCACGCTGCTTAAATGCCAGGCCTTTCCAAGATTTCCAGAGATAGTGGCAGACCATATGTGAGCTGACAAAGTGTCCATTTCTAGCCTGTTTTAGGAAAATGCGAAAGGCTTCAGTCGTCACTTCAAATAGTTTTTTAAAAATAGTTTTCGTTTACAGAGCTTTTTTGGTGGTCTGAAACACGCAGGATTTGGAGCTCTGAGTACGCGAACCCCAGCGCAAAATCACTCGCGAACAAATTGAATCCTCGGCCACAGTTATGTCTCCTTCTCTAGAAACCTGTAAGTTGTTTTTGTTTTTTTTTTTCGCCTGTTAGATGTCGGTACCTCTGTGACATGGACACGGTCTGAACTTTCTCACGTATTTCTACCCTCCGCCGGCGGGAATTGCTCTAGCTCTTGCAATATATATTATTAAAGCTTCTAGCGGAGCTCGCAGTGTGTAAGAAACAAGAAAATAATGCTTGTTTTCGATCCCACCAACGCAGGAATATATCCTCCTCTCCCGTGATGCGAGTTGTGGCAAGCACTCCATCATTCACGAGTGAGCACCGGTTCCTAATCCATGTACACAGTTGCGTGCAGCACAGTGCGACCAGACTACGCCTTTGCAACCCACATTCTTTCTCGTTAAAGTGCCCACTGCATGCCCTGACGTTTTAATCTGCAGTAGATGACTCAATGTTCAGACGCAAATTATTTCATTGAAATGCAACTCTAGCACAAATGTTTCTGCAGGGTGTCTGTAAAAGTCGCAAGAACAAGTACGATACACAGTACTTGAGGACGAGCTTTTAATATCAGGATTAGGTGAAGCATCTTTCGCAATACTGCATCGAATTGTTAAATGGAACAGTGAGTATCTCAGAGCGGCATTATTTCTCTTTCGCGACTCTGAAATATTTAGAGACGTAAACAGCGTCGACTGTGCCGGGAACCCCATCGCCTTGCCACCCCTCCCCCGCCCCCCCCTCCTCCGAACTCACGTAATGGCACCCAGGGGTTTCGTCGCTAGGCGCAGTGCAATGTTACTGATCTTACAGTAAGCGTAATTGACCCGAAGCTGACATGAAACGCTACAGTGTGTTCTGAAGAGTTGCTAGGCTTGCAACTTCGACGTTTCTGGTTTTTACGAGTTATTATGTAAGCTTGCGATAACAAATCCTGCAACATCGCCGAGTACGACGTTGGCCTACCTTTAGAAGAGACAAAATGTTAAGCTTGTAAATGGGTAAATCCTGATAAACTAACAGATGGAAACGTTCCTAGATTCCGGCACCACAGCGCGATAGAAGTAATCATGGAGCAACGAGCGTGTTAAACGTTAGTTGAGAAACCAGCCCCGTAACCAATGAGCCTTCAGGGGTATAACTAAAAATGAATAAATAAATAAAAATGAATGATTGAATGAAGAATTTCACGAATAAATGAACGAACGGCGGATCGGTCTCGTCAGTATCTTCATTGAAAAATAGCTGGAAAGCCCACGTGAGGCATGAAGGTGCCATAAAAAGCGTTGAACTTATGAAGGCAGGTATGGGTTTGGCCACGCTCACGGTACATGAATGACAGCAAACAGCTACTTACAAAAAGGAGAACATAGGGGATGTTGTTTTATCAAATTGATGTACTAATTAAACGTCTTAATGATTGGCTAGGAAGTAGAAGAAAAAATCACATGTCGCCGGGAAGATCTGAACCCATGACCTCTAAATTCGCGTGCGGTGCACTGCCACTGAATTAATGCAACTATTGGGTATTTATGTTGCGGGTAACCTACCCTTGAAAGTGTTTGCCAGCGCAACCCTCCACAATAGTGGCGTACGCGGAACGTCCTGTGTTACCGCGAGTGTCCGTAGAGCGTGATCTAGCGGAAAAGGCTGGAGATGTGTCGTAGCCCTCTTACGTTCCCAATAACGTCCAGTCCGTGAGATTCGAAGTCCTCGTTAAGCTTACCAGTTAACAAATGCACTTAAAAACGAAGTGATTCGCTCCGACATTCAAGAGGAGGGATCCAACAACCACTGGCACAAAGGAAAGCATACGAGCAGTTTCTTTAACAATGAGATGAATAAGTTAAATGGGTTAATACTTGAATAAAAAGTCGAATAAAAAACAACCATATGCCGCATGTGGGATGTGGGCGCTGGAAGGGGAGCTAACGTTCCACGCCACACTCGTAATAGCACAGGACATTCCACGTCCACCGCTATGGTAGAGGATGGCGTGGGCGAACACTCTCAGGGATAGGTTACACGCAACGTAAGTACTTAAAACGCGGGACATTAAACTGCCGTCCCGGTACTTCAGTGATAAAGCACCAGACATAAAATTCTGAGGTCGCGAGTTCGGATCCAACAGCGCTATGTTGCCTTTTCTTCCAATTTGTAGTCACTTATCAAAACGTTTAACTAACACTTGCAAAAGAAGTCCTCGAGCTTTTCTTTGCGTCAGTAGATCTTGGCCCCCTTCTTATGGATGTCATAACAAACCCCTTCCTTTTTCCCTGCACATGCATGGTAAGCTTCCTGAACAGGTGGTTAATATGCTCGGCAGAAGAGAACCACCCCTTCTTTACCGGGATTTATCTCGAGGTAGCCTCAGGCTGCAGGAATAGCTTAACCGCATTTGCGTTCAGACTGAGTGGTAGTTAGTCGATTGGGGAATAAAACTTGACTGCGAGTCATGAAAATGCGGAACAGAAACAGACCCCGATCTACCTTCCAAAACACGAAAAATCACATAATAAAGCTTTATAACCATTTTTCTATACGGATGAGTTTAGCGGACGTATAATTAACGCCTAATCTTCGTCGTTGACATAACGTATGAAGAGATATTAGAATCCGCATAAATTGATCGATATTCTGGTGAACTGAGAGGCACAGACAATTTTGTACCCCCGTCAGACTTGCACTTGATGTCTTTGAATTCTGTAATACGACTTACATGAGGGGCCCAGATTTTTCAGATAGCTCAGTCTTGTATTTCGTAAAAGCCTATATGATCCTAAGTCATTTCAACATTCTCTTTCCTCGGTCCAAGAATTGCTCCAAAATGTGATAACAGTGCTCTCGTCCCTGAATTACACCAATGCAATTTCTTTTTCAATTCCAGCACAAAGTTTTTGTTAAAGAAGAATATGTTTATTTAAACCCATGGTTGACGCAATTTCAATCATAGTGGTAAAATTATCTCGTTGAGAATATAGTCTAACAGCCTGTATTTTCAATTACTCTATTCGCTATCCAAAAATTGTATTTGGAAAAATGCAGTGGCAAAGGACACTAGATGCAGCAGGTACAAGGTAACCCTTCATGCTACCAAAGTTGCAGCAGTGCCTGAAATAACTTCTCAGCATGCCGTTTACTGCCAGTGATATCTTACAGTACGTATTGCAGCGTAGAGAGATTACAAGTGAAACTAGCGTATTCCACGTCGGCTGTCTTAAAAAAGAAATTGCAATTGAAATGCGACATACAGTAATGTATGATTATCGTCAAGAAGCAGCACTATGTTTGCTCTGCATGTTCTATGTATATTTTGCTGGCATGCTTTTACCACACTCATTCTGCTACGCAAATGAAGACGAATTGGCTTCATAAGGAAACGTAATCACGCGCAATAGCTCTTGAAATTAGGAAGAATGATCGAGCTGTTTTAACTGCAGAGCGTAGAGAGCTCCTGGAGGCACGACAGAGAGTGATAGTCGCACTTATTGTAAAAGCAATCGGGTGAATGAGTATGTTATCCCAAGTAAGTCCAAATAAACCGTTTCTTTCAATGTTGCACGGCGTGATTTGCGCCCATACCCGCCCTGTGATTATAGCCAAGAGAGAAAACGCTACCAAAGGTTTCCGATGGTTCAAGAGCCTATATATTGCCGAAACAGAAAGCATTGTTTTAGGGCTCTTGTGCTGAAGTTGCTATAAACATTTTCACTCTGAAATGTGGATTTAATAGATGGTTTGAACGTCTAGCGCTGCCAGTCGGCGCTCAGGCGGGTACACACGATATGGCCGTTGATGGAGAGGTGGATGAGCGCCAGTGTCGATGAGGTGGGTAACGGTCGTCGTGCGGCCCAAGGAAGATTGCGGGATGTCGAAGGAGGAGCGGAATTGGTGTAGAAGGTCAAGAAGTTGCTCGCGGTGGCGCGGCTCTAGAGTGCTGTCCACAGAATGGTCAAAAAGGTCCCGCTGTAGCGGATTGGAAGCCACACGAGTTGGGGTCAAGGCGTCAACTTGGCAAACAGGGAATGACTCATCATCAAAGGCGAACAGAAGGTCCACGGACTCGATGTGGCCAAGGCACTCTCCTTCGATCAACCTAGCGGGAGACGCAAGAGGATTGGCTACCAGAAGTGTGCTATCGCCGTTGTTCATGTCAAGGACGGCAAATGGCAGCGGTAAGTGGCGGCGGCGGCAGGCAACGTTAGAGGGCACACAGAGGACTGTCGAGGCGGTAGTAAAAGAGGCAGTGAGGGGAACCAGAACAGCGCTAACGGGTGGGATGGTTGTGTCATGAGCTACGAGGAGTTTGGCCGCAAAACGAGGACGTGGCTCGTGGAGCAGGGCATCAGACGGTGCATCACTCGATTCAATGAGCTGTACTTGAGGACTGGCGCAGTCAATGACAGCATGATGCTGGGACAGGAAATCCCAGCCGAGAATGACGTCATACGAACATGTGGGGAGAACGACGAATTCGATTATGTACAAGGCTGCAGCAATGACGACGCGAGCAGTGCAGATAGCTGTCGGCTGTATACTTTGAGCGGATGCGGTACGAAGCGATAGTCCCTCGAGAGGCGTAGTCACCTTTCGGATGCAGCGGCAGAGTGTTTGGCTGATAACTGATACAGCGGCACCGGTGTCGACGAGCGCAAGAGTATGAACACCTTCAGCGATGACAGGAATAACATTTGCGGGATTAAGACGAGGACTTTGAAATTCTGTCGAATAAGCAGTTCGTGCCTCGCGAACTGCGGCGGTTAGTTTTCCGGCTGGGTAGCGGGTCGTCGGCGCATTGGCGAAATGGAACGACGACGTGGTGATGGCGAACGACGAGGGAGGAAGTTCGGAGGATCAGGGAGTGCTGTTGGAGGACCCGATGGGACTGGGAACTGGGGGGCCAAATAAGGTGGCGCAGGCCGTGCAGCAAAGGCCATATTTATTCGGCGCCGGCAGTAGCGTGTAGTGTGTCCAGGGATGCCGCAGTGGTAGCAAATAGGCCTGTTGTCTGAAGTTCGCCATGGAGATCGTGTCTGAAGCAAGGGGGGAGCAAAAGCTGTTGGTGCCGACCGCAAAGGGGGCGAAGCATAGGCATATGCTGGCTCAGGAGGTGGACTTGAAGTGACTTCAGCATACGTGCGACGCAATACTTGAGGAGGAGCCGGCGCGAATGCTGCAGCGTAGCTCAGTGGCGCAACGCCGGACGATGAAATTGTGGGCGTGGGGAACGGCATTGAAGGTGCGACCGGAGCTGATTGAAGAACAGGATTAGGGACGACTTCAGACACATGCTGCTGGATTGCACGGCGAAGCTCCGGAACAAGGCCAGTTGGGGACGACTCCTTAACATATGGCTGCAGGGACAGTTTTCGCGCAACCTCCTGGCGTACAAAAGCCTTGATGTCTTCAGAGAGGCTAGATGACTCCCTCTCCGCGGCTAGTCCAGCGAGTGAAGCGTGAGGCTGGCGAATCAAAACACGCTCCTCGTCGTAGCTTTGACAGAGGTCGTAGATTTCCTTGACCGTTGTGAGGCCTTTCGCTATGAGCATGTTGAAAGCGCCGTCATCAATTCATGTGAGCACATGACGTATCTTAACGGCCTCGGTCATGGTCGGGTCAAGGCGACAACACAGATCAACAATGTCCTCAATGTAACTGGTGAATGTTTCACAAGGCAGCTACAGTCGCGACCGAAGACGCTGTTCCGCGCGGAGTTTTCGGACGGCGGGGCGGCCAAAGACATCAGAAAATTTGGTCTTGAAATTCGCTCAGGTGGTAAAGTCCGACTCGTGGTTTCGAAACTACAGATTAGCAACGTCGCTCAAGTAAAAGATGACATTATTGAGCTTACGATTGTCGTCCCAGTTATTGTGACGGCTGACCCGTTCGTAAGTGGTCAGCCAATTGTCGACGTCCTCATTGCTGCTTCCACTGAAGGTAGCGGGGTCTCGTTGACGAAGCGTACCTGTGCAGGTGACGGGCGGAGGTAGATGCAATGAAGTCGGCTCCGTCATTGAGGTAGTCAACGTTCTGCTGCGAAGTTCCAGGGCGAGATGGGTACAGGGAACCTCAGATTGACCTCCACCAAGTGAAATGTGGATTTAACAGATGGTTTGAACGTCTAGCGCTGCCAGTAATTCGGGCACAGCAGGGTCGAATTGCCATTCGCAGGGCACAGCTTCAGCGCGAGAGATGAGCGCCGGAGACAAGCGATGGTGATGGCGATGCCGCAGCGTTTTGTGTTCTTTGTCTTCTTTACAACTCGTCAGACTCCATGTCTTCTGCTCGCATTTGTGTCCTGAACGTAATAGAGTGCAGCAAAAAAAAAAACACGTTCTCTATCATGGTACCATGCTCAATTGTCAAAAGTGCAGGATATCGAGGCCATCGGCTATTGTGCTTAGCATTCGAGACGTCTGTCGGGATTTGCAAGTGCCGGGAAAGCACAATTTTTCAAATGAAGCTGGGGGCAGCAACAAAAGAAGAAAAGTTTTGTGGTGGAAATATAGTGGCACTCTATATCACCGAAAAAATCAATTTGAAGAAGCATGAAAGAAAAAGAATTCAACGTTCTGGATATGGCATATTAGTAGATGCAGATATAGGATCTTATGGTCAGGCAACATTATTATAACCATTCAAAATTATTAACTCATTATGGCATATAGGCTTAAGTGAACGTGATGCATACAGTGACAAAGAACACATTAAATACTTTGTCGCAAATATTTTGTTTTCTATTAATGATTATGTACATGCTCCCATACTTTGCAAATTAATACAATGGCAGTGCTCTCAGGTCGCCACACGTGAAATGTGATAATAGTGCCAGTGATGGTGAGGTAAACAATTGACGCCATGCATTCAGTTCGTGTCCTCTGAACAAATGCGAATTCCAGTGTGGATCCTTTTTCTTTTCCTTCTTCCACACTAAGATGGAAAACGTAGGCAACCCAGTGCAATTAAAATGTAGCCCTTAACTGTTATGCCTAGTTTCAGTGCCCGGGCCGTTAACAAAACCAATGCAAGAGTGGTGCACGAAGACAATGATTGCCTTGTTGTCCTGTGCCATCTGCCGTTATGGCCATCCGTCGATCCCCAGAAGTGAACAAGGTATAATTTAACAGGGGTTTTCGAATTTATCACTTTTATAAAATCAATTACTGAATATTTTCTGCGCTAATACTGGTATGCTATCATAGCCTACACTCCCCTACGTTGAAATCTCACTTAACTTTAATGCCTTATTATGCTGTGGTTCCTGTGCTCATGTGATTTATGTAGCAGGGCCACCAAGAATGGATAGAATGTAAGAAAATATGAATTTCAGTAAAGACATTCACACAAAATGTTTGTGGTGGCCACGAAGATCGAAGTGCTCAGCCATATATTGCCTGCCTCACAAACGTTCAATTAATTTGTGCGTGCTTTCCCAGAACGAGATATTTCGACGGATTTTACCAATTTATTAGCAGCAGTGCCGTGTTCGTAGACTAAAGAACTCACACGTTCTCGGTGGTTACTCATTGGCTTCTCAGCCGCTAGAGTGCTTAAGACAAAATTTTGCTGACAGGAGTTCTGGGGGTTGATTTCAATGGATCAGCGACTGTGATTGTGATGAAGGCCTTTCATGGTCGTCAGATAGGGCGCAAAGTAAATGCCCATATTTCAAAGCATTGCCTATCTCATTGTAACCTTATTATTGCGTTATCTATTCATGTCAGGAAACTACCAAAAGACTACTATCTAGGGCAGTGCTGCGGGAGGAAGAAATTTGTACGTGGAAAGGGTGGGGCGCCCGTGGGGAGTTGTGTGTTTGATATTATTCCTAGGCTGCAGTGTCTCCTCTAAACCAGGATTCGTAAGGTGAGGGAAGTGTCCCTTCTCGATATTTGCACTATTCGAGGCAGAGTTTGTTGTAGCGTCCTGCCCTTTAGTTTCTGCACCTGTTCTTCAGCTGGCTAGTATTCTTCATTTGCTACTGGTGACAAAAGATGAGTTCCCGGGCCAGCTTGTGGGTGCACTCACTGACAGGAAAGGACGCATCCGCTGCTGCATAACCGATGTCAATGAGGTGGAGCATGTGATCTTTTTTCGGTATCGACGCAGTTTCTAGTGTGCTTGCGGTGGCAGTATAGGTCGAATAAAAATGCCGGCACGTGGCTTGTGAGTTGCCGCAGATTTTACATTGTTTATCTTGGAGTTTTACTATGAGCAGATGATCTATATCTGGATGCAGTCGTCATCTTGGATTACTGCATTTTGAAGGCGTGATGTCCAACGGCCTGCTATGAGGTCCAGCTCTGCATCTCCTCGGTACGCAGCGGCAAATTGCAACATGGCATTCAGCCTTCCACATGTTTCTAAAATTTGTCTTACGCTTTTTTAAAATTATGACGATCAAATTGGCTTCCCGAGTTGCGTTGGAACTTTAACTGACTTACATCCGCGCAAAGCGTTGTCGAATAAATTTGTTTTTCAGGCTACTGGCGCTCATCTTGCAAGAAGCCCAGCGTGCAAGCTGAAGCTGCCATGTTTCAGTATAAACTGCGCTTGTCTCACCGTAAGCTGGAAATTGGAAGGCTGTACACTGCCCAGAAATAAGTGCAGGTATTGCCACCCGCAGCCCTTTATGTTATCCAAAGGCAACAACGTCACTATTTAATCACGTGCATTCCTAAGCAAAGGCTAATTATAAAGTGTGCTTCAGATTGTGCACGGTCTTTCTCGGTGCTGAGCTCAGAAATTAGGATAAAGTGGCTGGAAAAAATGTGTCCCTTTTTGCAGCGGAAATCTGTTATAGGCAGCTTAATCGCAGTTGTCTTCAGTGATCTTCCCCTTGGAGCAGCCCCACAACGACAAGCGCTTCTTACGCATCAGTACCACCACACCATCTCTTCGGCTCAGTGCGGAGGTCGTGTGCAGCGCCAAGCCCGTTCACAATGGCAGACGCGAAACTGTCGCGTTCAACAACAATCATGTCGAGCTAGGTGTGCTCAGCACCCTGAAAGGCGCCGGCAGCGACACAATCCAGCTGCACATGTGGCTGAAAGCGAATACGGATGGCTTCGCGGTCAAAGCAAATACCATGGCCAGATGAACATGACTTATATTTAGCACCGGAAAGCATACGAATAAGCTGCTTTATTAGCTGAGCCCAGACAGCTGACGGAACCATGTAGTGCTGTAAGGGAGCTGCCACGAGCTAGAGTGCTACTAGATCCAGAGCGCGCAAGCGAATTCCGATAACAATTCGAACCCCATCTTAAACACATCGTCATTGTTAGAGCATATTAGCTTTTATTAGCTGGTTCTTGAGTTTCGCTCCTTTGCATGTCATATTGAGCGCGGAAGTACGTGCACTCGCCGTCGCAAGGAATGAAAGCTTACTCTGCAGAAAAAGTTCCTAGCTTTAAATCTAAAAGGTGATGTTACAGATTTATGGGTGCAGTGTAAAATTAGTGAAATCACAATAAAGCTACATCTATTTGTTCATTAAAATAAAGAACACGTGAATTGAAATTTTTAAAAAATCTCTAATATTGGATCCGATACCGCATGTGCCTTGCATTAGAGGTCTTCTCACGCTTCGTTATAAACACATTTCTTTATAGAGGAAAAACTGCTTGCACTAGAGGGTCGACTTACACTTGCTTAAAGGGAGCATGAGCCTAAACATGCGCAATTTCGATGCTTAGTAAACATTGACTCCACAACGAAGCCTCCACTCTTTGCACCTCAACTCTCAAGGTAATTCAGCTGGCTTTAGAATTTCAGCCCTTGGAGCTGGCCTAACGCGAGTGCTCCTGACCACGCCACTGTCCGTTTCTTTTTCTCCCTTGCCCGTAGCTATACCAGAAGTCTCCGAGTAATGGTACCGACAGGGGGACACGGAAGCGCTTTGCTGTGGTACCACGTGACTACACGGTGGGTTTGACGTCGTCTTCGCCAGCGCTTGGTTGCTCAGTTTCCCGAATAGGATGAGGTACGCGTCGGTCTCAGTGCGTCATCGCATCGGCCAAACAAGGCTGAGTCTGGCCTCCCAGCAGATATAGATCACCGAGAAACTGCAGCGAAAAGAAAGCGCAATCGGCTCAAGGCAGGGACCAATACAGTGAGACGCTTGCCGAGAAAGGACACGTCAGTATTACGTTGTAGCTATGCTTAAGAAAGCTTACACTGGGATACGTTTACTTAATCAGGATAGCCTCTACCATTCACCCACTCTTTTTATTTCTGCATTGATTTATTTTCGGCTTTAAAATCCGCATTTTACCCACTCGAGTATCCCTCTAGACAGTAGGATCGAAAATCTAAAGCCTATATGGCAGACGTTTTCAAGCCGATGGCCGTAGGTTTTACAACCAGGGATATCACGCGTCCTATATATCTTGCCACAATATATATATTTTTAAAAGGGGCCAATAGTAGCGAGAGCTACATATTATTTCAAACATCTTCGTACATCTGCGTATCTGCGATAGCCGTACATCAAGAGCGCATGTTTTAGTTGGTAAATGGCTGTTTGTGTCAATGTAGAGTGGCACTGAAAACAAATTGCACTGCCCAAATAGTAGTGGTCGCTGTTCTGTGACTCGGGTCGAGAGATCGAATGCGCTGCGATTAATTGTAATAATCATTACAAACTGAATTCAGTGCCAGCTTAGTGCTGTAATATGGTGTCAGGAGCATCGCTGTCTATAGAGCTTAACGCATCATAGATATAATTTAGGTCTGATTAGCTGGCCAGTCATCAAAGATGCTTGTGAATTTACAAGCTACGTTTTTACTTTTACGGCTTTGCATGTATGAGTGTTAAAGCGTGGGCGTTTACGATGTTAGCGTTACTCGCGGCGCGTGGCAGTCGCCACAAAGGGCGCCCCAACTGCAGTAAATAAAGTATTAAACACCGGAAGAGTAGGGCAGGTTACATCTGCGAATCGGCCTCTGAGTGTTGTTCATCCAAAAAGAGGCGTTTTCTGAGCTCGTAATGAATTTAGTGAGTTATTTAGCAGAGTTTGCTATCATACAGGCTAGTCGGATTCATCAGTGCTGTCAGCTTTTATATTCCTGCTATAACACTCACTGAACACATCGACCGGAGCGCCCCGCCGGGGTGGCGCAGTGGTTACGGCGCTCGACTACTGTTCCCAAGGATGCGGGATCGAAACCAGGCCTCGGCGGCCGCTTTTCAATGGAGGCGAAAAGCAAGGCGCCCGTTTGCTGTACGTATCAGTGCCCGTTAAAGAACCCCAGGTGGTCGAAATTTCCGGAGTCCTTCACTACGGCGTCTCCCACAGCCTGAGACGCTTTGGGACGTTAAACTCCACAAACAAAACAAAACAAGCCGAACAGCGGCCGGAGCGTCGCAGCTCCGGAATAAATTAGAATCAATGAATGACATATTGACATGACATATTGAAAACGTATCCGTGGTACGCAGAAATACATTCCGAACATTTAAAGTAATTCGCTGAACAACAATAACACTACAAAAGGAGTTAAAGGAGCTGTTTAAATTAGATTTTTTTCGGTTATAAATGCGATCAAAAAGTTGAAAGTGGCCAGAGGATCAGGACAACAGAGTATAATCCCTCGATAATAAGAGAGGCTCCTCAGCCTAAGGTTCTTTTTCTCATTTCTCTTGCTTCGACAGTGTGCCTAAGAAAAGCTTTTATTCAAACCAGCGCAAAGGGCAGTGAAGATTGCACTATTGATTGGCAAGATACGCTGCAAATAATTACGCAGTTACTCATGCCAAATAT
>JAJIZL010060551.1:0-19363 GCA_023969395.1 Amblyomma maculatum
GTGTGTGTATGTGTGTGTGTGTGTGTGTGTGCGTGTGCGTGTGCGTGTGCGTGTGTGTGTGTGTGTGTGTGTGTGTGTGTGTGTGTGTGTGTGTGTGTGTGTGTGTGTGTGTGTGTGTGTGGAGTAATGCTCTTTATGTGTAAAATCTGATAATAAATTAGCCAATAAAGAAAAGAAAAGAGAATTTGTCCGAAAACAAAAAGAGCCACGAGTCACGGGAGAAACCAAAAGCGACTTTTTCCTTCTTCTTCTAATAATTTCTCTTCGGCTCTTGAAAATAAAGCACGATTGCTATGTAGCAGCGCATTCATACATACAAGCACCTATGAAAACCTGACATCGACGTTTCTCTGCTGCGTTAACATTTCTGTCTTCTTTTCTTCTTCGTGTAGTGCACCCAGAGAGCGCTCATACCAGAAAGCTGTTGAAATGACTGTGCCTGCATCCAAAATACTCGAGGAAAACATTTACTACCACTTGCTTGTGTGTGGTCTGCAGGTTGGGTTTTGAAACAAAAAGAGAGGACGCGGGCAAAGCTTACAAACAATTAATAATTTACGACTGGAGAAAAGTCGTTACTTTGTGTTCTTTACTTATTGCAATGATCAGCAATACCAATTTATGGTCGGTTGTGAAGCAACAAAAAGGAATTGGTAGAATAGTGTCCCACAAGTGCATAAGCTTTACTGCCCAAAATAGCGTCATCAGAGAGGCATACAAACTACATAGCCTAACCTAGTCTCTTACCTCTCCGAGTGGGCACCCGGAAATTCATTCAATATCGCAGTAGCATTTTCGCACAACGTGCGGAGAAGTTCTTAGCAGGACTATAAGTTAAATGACCAAAAACTTCATCATTTTTATTGCTCATTTCGCCGCGAACGGGGCCGCGCAGTAGGAGCCGAAACGCTACCAAAATTATCGGCTTTCGTCGAGCTCTCTGCTAAGCTATGGGATACGAACTTGAAGAGTTCGGAAATAAAATTCCTCTCCAAAAAACTTCTTTCAAGTCAACGCTTTGCTATTCATCACGAAATGCTTTGCCAAAGAGCCAGACCGTAATTTTCATCTTAAAGATAGGCTGTGAATTGGAGGCTTTTGCATTAACTTTAGAGCTTATCGCAGCTAATCAAACCAGTGTCGTTATATAACTTGATGAACCCTTCTCCACAAGTAGTTGGATCGTGCACAGTAGATGGCGGGAATCAATTATCCCCCTTCAGGCATTTGGTCTGCGAACAACTGCTCCGCTGCTTATATAGGGCATGTAACGCATTTTAAACTGCTCGTGCCAAGTGTTCGATGCTTCATGCGTGCGTTGTTAGCTCACGCCATGAAATGCAGGGTTGTGGTAATAGCTTTGTTAAAACAGAGGAGTTTGGGGGATGCATGTCCCTGGGCTCCCGCATGACCCCACTACACTTTGACAAAACAAAAGAGAATATAGCACCAGTTCAGGCGCCAGGCATGTGATCGTAACTGCGAGACCAGAAAACGACAAAAACAAGACCTAGTTCTAGCCAGGTAGACTTGTGTTTTTGCTTTCCTTTATAATTTTTTGCTAGCGTGACCACCAGCGGGCCCTCGTTAGGTGCGCGTGTTTCGTGGAATGAGAGGATAAACTGAAAAAGAAAATGTGGCAACTGGCATGCACCTGGATGGGGCTCGGGTCGTCGTAACCTTTACTTTGCCGGAGTTAACTGAGCTTTAAAAAACAGTGCAAGCGCCCGTGTGCTGTGCGTTGTCAGTGCACGTGAAAGAACCCCAGCTGGTCGAAATTTTCGGAGTCCTGCATTACGGCGTCTTTCATAGCCTGTGTCACTTTGGGACGTTAAACCTCATAAGCCAAACCAAACAAACCAATCCGACAGAAAATCTCAGGCATCAAAGTGCGTGGCGACAAGAGTGAGCCCATCAATCTGTATTATACACACATCCCGCGGGAGCAGCCAAGGCATTCCTTAATCTCAGGTCGCGCAGTGCAGAATCTTTAGGCGTGGCGAACAAATGCGCCTTTCAACAGCGCCCACGATGTTTTAATTATCCGCGAAAGGTGGCACTACAGTCCCAAAAGCTGCAGTGCCGAGAGGCATTAAGGCGACAGAGGAAGGATGATGGGTGGTCGATAGGGGCATGAAATATACAAAGCGTATATCACGTGCGCATGTCATTTGTGGGTGGGTTGCTCACTATTCACGACAGAAATATAGAATAATACATTAGCATCGAAAAAATTTAAAGTGGCGTATATAAGCGACATTTTGCACATGAGTACTGTGCGTAATAAAATTACGAAGTTTAATAATAAAAACGTCTTAAGTATAATACTGCTCACCTGAATGCGTAAAGTGGTGCTTAGAAAATCTGCCTGTAATATCCATTTACAGCCTTGTAACTACCTTCCGATATGTTCATTAGATAGCAAATCGGTTCTGTAAATAAAGTGGGTATTTTGCAGATCCAGTGCCGGTGTGCACCAGAGTAAACGGGGCAAGCTATTTCTTTCTAACATTTTTCATGCGTGGCATAATTGAAACTGGCAGCCGTGGTACGTGCAATCTGGTAGTGAACGCCAATACACTTTCGTTCAGGCAAATATTTTTCTCATCTTATTTTTATCAGGACCCTTTGGATTGCGTCTCCTCTTCCAGAAAGGTGTGTCACCATCGAACCTGCTTTCCGTGCTGACTCACCATCCTACCTGCATTGTAGCTTTCCTCCTGCTGCCCTTTTATTTGCTCTTTCAGACTACAGGATCTCCGGTCCCAGGCTGAGAAATACATACCGAAAAAACATTTTTCACTGCTTGACCAACTTTGACTGCTTTGACCAACTGCTTGACCACACTGCCTCCTCCCCATCTACAGCTTTTCTTCTTCGTAAGCAGAGCAGTATTTAAACCTCTTCAAATAATGATCGCGCTGCCCAAACGAAGACAAATCAATTTGTCAAAATGTTGGCTTGACTTGCTAACTGAAGCTATCCCCACTTCACCCTTGTTCATTGCTCTTTCATGCCGTGTAGCCATCTTATTTCGCTCGTTCTAACCTAACATCTTCAGGTGCAATTTCAATCAAAAACTTGGCAGCGTTTCTCTGCTTGTAGTGGGACCATGTCTTACTTCGTGCTTTATAGGATGATGGCAGTTCTATTTTTATTTCAAAGCACTTAATTGTGATTGCCAGATTAGTTCCAAATGAGTCACAAAAGCCTGTGGCATTGTCTCCTGCAATTAAATCCTTTATTGACAAGAAATTAGCGACTTTAGCCCACAGTCAGCAACATACTGCTACTTATCGAAAATGCAACACAATCTGGCCTCTAAATCTCCACACCTGAACGAAGGTCGGTGTTTTGCAAATTAATAATAAGCAGTAATAAACAGACAGTAAACTCCAAAAATGTTGGTAGTTTTTGAGATCGTGTTGGATATAGCTCTCCGGGTTTCAAAGATACAATGATGAATGTTAGTTTGCCATCCCAGTGCATACACAAATTTTTCGTTTTTTTTTTCTTTCTGAACCCGGCTTCACACCACTGTAGCTTGTCAACCTGAGTACGTAGTGTATTCAGGTTGTCGTGGAGTGCTGTGCACAATTTATTCGAGTTACAACGCCTCCCATGGCCAAACATGCCTGCACGACAATTTCTGAAATTAACATTGCAAATGTGAGGGATGAAAACAATCGTTCACAGGCATGCAGGAATAAACAAAATCTACCTTTCAGAACAGGGGCAATACTACTGACCGAGCTGAAACCGAGTTCAATTTCAGCTCGTTGTTATAAACTGGCGGGCTGATTTCAGCATCAGTGCTGTCCTCGTCACCACCGTCGGAGCGGTTCTTGGATTGCTTGGTGTTGACTTCGGAAGCTCCTACAGATGCTGTGGCCTCTACGTTGAGCTCAAGTGTTGTAGTTGTAATCGATGTTTGCAGCTCGTTCGTAGCTAGCAGTTCCTCCGTGTTTTGAGCTGTACTCCAGCAAAATAGTTGGGGCCCAATGTGCATTCGTTTATTCTTATACAGCTTGGACGGTCTCCCTACATAATACAAGCAAATGTCATTCTAGTGCAATGCAAATTGCGCATATGAAGTAATAGTGAATAAATCTTACTTGATAAAAATGGGTTCCGCACACCTGAATGTTTGAAAGACCGCACCTTAGATTCGAGCGCTGGATACGCGTAAGCCACAGGCCGCGCCGCTTCGCGCTGACTGTTTTCTTTCGCTCGCGTCTCCCCTCCGCGATCTTCAGACTGCCTCCTTTACTACGATTAGTACAGCCAGCAACCGCTCAAGTAGCCATTATAAGAGCAGTGCCATGCGCATACGACTGAGAGCATTGTGATTCTGCTTGGCCGGGGTGCTCCAAAATTCTGGAAAACAGCCCCGCGTTTTCGGAAGCGACGTCTGTGCAAGGCATGTATAATTTGTTTGATATTTTCATTCCCTTTAATCTGTTTCACGTACTTGAATCTTTTACTGGCGTTACAACGGCTCGGGCTCAATTACTTCGTTTTTAATTTTGCACATGGTGCTGTCAAGTAAACCATCAAATACTATAGTTCCGAAACATATCTTATAGTTTATTGTGAATGGTAACGTCCGCACCATTGTCAGGGCACTTTTCCACAAATAGACTTTTATTATTTTGCACTCTGTTCATTCATAATAACTTCAGTGAGTGGAAGTACACAGGAACGCATCTTTTCTCTGAACTCGCTTTATTGAGTTTCGTATTTTTTACTAATTTTCTTCGAGACCTGTTCGTGAAGTATGCGCCTAGCCGGCGACCATATGCAAGAATATGGTAGCACACCGTTTCCTTTAGCGTTTGCCACGCACACACAATCTTTGGTGCAACACGTGTCTCCTATCTTCTCTCTCAGACCACACTACACAAAAAGGAGATAATATGACTAATATGAGATAATAACATGATAACAACATGCAGTAATTCTTTGATTTTGAAGAACCAAATAAAAACTGTTGCACACATGCATAATAAGCTGTTTTGCAGTGTTTCAAAATTTTATTTATTCATATTTTGCACTCCCTGATGACAGAGTATCGTAGCTTCCTCGCCATCAGCGGAATTCTAACTTTAATTGAACACTATTTCATGGCCAAAAATACCACCTTATTGGTCGTTCTTCAACAGAGATGGAAAGCTAAATGACTTGCGTACTTTCCATGCCAACTTGAGCTTTTCTAGAAACCTTAATGATGGCTTTGATCATTGTGACACTCAGCGCTCATTAAAATGCAATGACATATCACTCTGTATCAGGGGGCAATGCTCTACGCTTGTATCTAGCGACAACCACCACGGCCAATATCAAACCTGGTTGTGCGGCTGAGTAGCCTGGCGTCTTATTTCATTAGTGGCGGTAGTAGCACGCCCCAAGGATACTTCACTGTGCAATAGTGGATAAAAAAGACGAACAATGGTGCTAACCTACCTTCGACTTCTTTGAAGCAACGTTTCGGATAGCCGACAAGACCGTAGGCAGTTTTCTCAAAGTCTTCTTGCAGCTTATGCAATTCCGACACCGTGCCACCGAGGACGAAAGTTGATTATAATTAGGGGGTTACTTAGCTAGCCAACCGGCCATTATCGACAGCTTGCTAAGGTTTCTAGCGTTTCTAGAGTATATACGTTGCCTGCGTTCCCGCCGACAACCATATCTCTCAGATTGCATATGGCCCTCCACTATGCAATAACCTCAGCGGTGGTGAGATCTTGAAGTAGACTCATGAAATGCCAAAGTTAACCATTTCTTCCGCCTTAGTAGTTCGCGTTTGAAGGGCAGTTCCGTCTTTTGGCATCTCTATGGTTTCAGAACCCACCGTCTTTGTGAAAGGCAAAGTTGATTTGGAGTTTAAGCAATCTGCTTACAAAGTTTTACCATTTACAAAAAGTCGAATGATGCTTACCCAAGGCCTGCAACGACGGTCCTTGTACCGTTTATTCATTCTATTGATCCTGGGCATAAAAATGAATTACTTCAAGGAGTGTTATGAAATTTCACACCTAATGTTATCTGGTATTAAATTCGCAGCAAAATTTCGATCTGCAAAACGTTCTCTAATAAACGAATACCGCCTCAACACACTTCCCTTATAAGTTAACGTTTTGGTTAATATTACCAGTTCTATGTTAACAGAAAAATCTTTTGCGCTTTCTTATGTTCCACTGACTCACTTCAAAATTCTAGACTGCCTGATATTCGTGCTTAGCTACCTAACATGAAAACCACAACACATTGACGACGGCCGGATACCACATCATGCTCGCGTACATCTGAAAATTTATTCTCACTGTCAACAACATGACCAGAAATCGCCAGTACAGCTTCGTGCGGCAAACTTTAAAAAAAGAAGACGCAAACATTATTTTTTCTGCCATTTTCTTACAAATATAACCTAATTGAGCAAACAGCATGCAATTACGTCATTACCATCTGCCTAGCCTCTGTCGGTACTGATGTGGGGTTTGGGCTCTGAAAAAAAGAACAGGCGCACTGATGTTGAGAAACAAAATGATGCCTGCATCTTCAGACCCTTACATGACATTAACAGTGCGAGCAGAGCGCACTTTTCGGGATTCCTCACACACTATTTGAAACGTTTCTTAAACCACTCCATTAACACTCTGCCGCTGTCAGCGGAAAGTATGAAGA
This sequence comes from Amblyomma maculatum, assembly GCA_023969395.1. Taxonomy (NCBI): domain Eukaryota; kingdom Metazoa; phylum Arthropoda; class Arachnida; order Ixodida; family Ixodidae; genus Amblyomma; species Amblyomma maculatum. Next base: position 6,685 of record JAJIZL010060551.1, read on the forward strand.
ATTAGAGATGAGAAAAGATACTAAAGGATGAAATAAGATAGACAAGTTAAAAAATAGATACCAAATCGATTTCGTTGTAATACTGAAGCGTATTCTAATTACGTGATTTATTATGTTTTCGTTTATTCTTCTGTATTTGGGGTTTTTGTAATGTTGCAACTCTCTCTCCAAGAGTGTCCTCTTTTAAAACACTTTATATGACGAAAACATAACGTACTTTACTGCCTAAAAGTTAAAGGATTATACAGCGAAGTGTACGACCGGTTAAGAAAACATGTTTATTTGATCGACGTTTCCACTATGTTTTTCAATAGTGGTTTCTATTTCGGCATTACTTCCTGCAGCTTCTCCTTTTAAACGGGTTGGACGAGCGGGAAGGAAAACAAAGAAAATCAAATTATTTAAAAAGCCCAGAAATAAATAATAAGGTCGCATGAATTTGAAATCAGATAGGCAGCAGTACAGAAAATGATGACTACGCATAACGCGCAAGGAGTAGGAGATTGCGATATCCTGGTGCAACTCCTCTTTTCTTAAGTGCTGCGCGCTTGCAATTTGACAGGCGTGTCACGCTAAGGTGAGCACGTTGTCCCTCTCCCTAGCCGGCAGGGCAGGGTGGAAAGAATATTAATCCAAGCACAAAAGTTGGAAGGAAGCTAAAAGAGTGTTATGTGTAAGACACCTCAGTAGACAGAAGAGATGAGTAGATGGCAGGACAAAACAAGCAACGAAAAACGGACGATGTAATCTTCGCGAGACCTGAAAATGGCTCAGTAATAGCGGATGAATATAATTACCAAGTTCTGCATTCAATTACCAATTTCTAAATGTACCCTTCTCTGATGTGAGAACCTGCGGCAATTGAGAAGAAATGTTCAATATTTTCAATCTCACCGCTAGCCTCACCAATGTTCGCGGCGCTGAAGCCCCATCTACATAATTAAAGATTTATGCGGGGGATTCTGCATCTTATGAGAGTCAGCGTTACCTCGCACTGCCATGACTGACATGAAATAACTTTCCATGAGTACATGAGACGTAGGTATTCTGCTGTTGATATCAAGGGAGCATCGCATGAGGCGGCTATGTATTCATAACGCTCAAAACGGGACATTCTGAAAAAGATGAAATTAGGGATGGTACATTGGAACAGGTGCATCAAGAGCTGATTTAGCCAGGAAATCTGCCGCTTCACTCTGGATAATACGGCAGTAAACTGGGACCCATATGAAGCGTATTTCTTTCACCCATCCCGGTATGAATAAATTTAATGAGCGGCCAGTGACAATAAAACAGAAACAGAGTCTGATAATAAATTATTTTTGACTGATTGCAGGGATCCTTTAAATGTGTAAGCACAATTGTCATACCCTCTGCTAAAAACATCGGTGTGTAATCCGGGACGCGCACCGAAGAACTTCAGGAGACTGACAAAATTCCGATCGTGCCATCTGCGTGGTTACAGACGCATCAGTGGCAATTACAGCGCCGCGCGCTGCCACCGCGCTTACTTCTGTTCCGTGCCGTTACATCCGGTAGTTCTTTAAAATCTTGAAGAACTACCCAAGCAAAATTAGCATGGCTTTAATTTGTACTAAATTGATTAAGACGTGTGAAAGCACTGTTTCGCTTGGTTATTTTTGATGGCTCAGCGTTGGGTTGCTACCGGTGTTTGACAGGTTGTTAAACATATTCTGGGCACACGATTGGAGATGACATTAGCGTCGGTTTGAATCATCATCATAAAGTAGTCTCGAACTTCACAAGCCGATAGATGCGAAATGACATCACACCATCGGTAGACATTGCATAAAGAAAGTTGTTTCACAATTATCCCACCAAATAGGGGAAACCACGTGGAAGTCTATTTGTGACGCTCTGTGAGCAATGGTGATCCAGAGGCGATATGGACAAGAGGCCTTTCCAGATTGATATCTGTAGTGCATGCTGTAATCTCACTCAGTGCCTCGGTGGCTCGACAATGGCTGCGTGATCGTTGCTATGCCAACCAGCGGAGCAAGATTGTTGATTTGATTTATTTTCATGTCTAATACTGTGGGCCATCTTGGCGCGTCTCGTACGTACGACAGCGTCTGGCGCCGCCTCTTTTGGCCAGGCATCTATCGCTCTGCTCGTCGTTACGTGGCTTCATGTGACCGGTGTCAGCGACGGAAGATGCCCCCGGCTGTGCCTGCTGGATCCCTGCAGCCGATCGACATCCCAATAGACCCGTTTTCCCGAGTTGGCCTTGATCTCCGCGGACATTTCCTACTGTCTGCTTCGGGGAATAAATGGATCGCGGTGGCCACGGACTATACTACGCGCTACGCTGTCACACGAGCGATACCCACCAGCTGGGCAACTGACGTCGCAGCGTTGCTTCTCCACGACGTCATCATACTCAATGATGCTCCACGACAGCTGCTCACTGACCGTGGCCGTTGCTTTCTTGCTCGAGTAGTCGATGAAATTCTCCAGTACTGCTCCATTAAGCACTATTTCACCACCGCTTACCATCCACAAACGAACGGCCTCAACGAACGCCTCAACCGCACGTTAACGGACATGCTATCAATGTATGTATTTATTGCATGCTGCCAGCCTGAATGTCAGGCTGGCAGTATGCAATAAATAAAATAAAAAGTATGTATTGGACGATCACCGTGTCTGGGATATTGCTTTGCTGTTAGTAACGTCCGCGTATAATTCCTCCCGTCACGAACAATGGGCTACTCACCCTTCTATCTTCTACTCGGCCGCGACCCTGCACTTCCGTTTGACAGCGCACTGCCTCACACCGCGAATGCCAGTTCCTACTTTCGTGACGCAATATCTCGAGCTGACGCCGCCCGTGTTATTGCTCGCACCCGACTGGCTTCCCAAAATTCTCAAACACCCCGCCCTGATTCTCGTCACCTGGATATCCACTACTCTTCGGGCTCTCTCGTCTTGTTCTGGACTCCCGCTCGTAGAGTTGGGCACTGTGAGAAGTTCTTGCCACGCTACTCAGGACCCTACCGTGTCTTACGGCCAGCCACTTCCATGACATACGAGATCCCCCTGTGCGTCTGCCGAGACAGTCCGTTATGACACGTATCGATATCGCTCATGTCATCCGAATGAAGCCGTACTACAAGGTTGACGACTGGGCAAATTAGTAATGGTTCATACTTAACCAGCCAAAGAATCTTCTGATCAATAAACATTCAGTTGCTAGTCGAGCCTTGTCCTGTCCTCTTCTTTCCTGTGTCTCGTCCTTTGGCTGGTTAATTATAAGCCGTACTACACCTGCAGTAGTTCACCGACCGACTGCGCACCGGGACTGTGCTTTTCGTGGGGGTAATGTACCATATATGCCCTGCGTCGCTGAACATTGAAGGAGACGACTGTCAACAACAGTGAGACAGAAGGAAGACGAAGCTGTAGCAACGGTAGTTGGTGCTAAAGAAGGGTGGCCCGAACCAGAACATTCACACAAGTTGTCAGCAGTTGTGCTTATTGAGCTAACCGTTTTGCCACTTATCATTATGAATGATAAAGCTGCTCTTATTCAAGTTTACTCTACTCCTATCCCCTGTACAAGAACATGTGCGTTTCTACATCTGTACAAATACACTAGATGTGAAGCAAAAGTACACAACAAATACATGATCAGTCAACAAAGCAAAAGGTTCACAGTGAATAAAAAGCACAAAATAATTGAATAATACACTAGCTGTCTACTATTTCGCCGATCTGGCAAAAAACTTACAGAAACAATCGGTTCAAAGCAGTCAATTAAAATTTTTCTATGTTGCATCATTCTATCCTTCCGGAATGAATTGGGTACATTCGGAGCTTCTATGCACATTTCTAAACCGCAATTTTACCGTGAACGCGGCACAACCGGGTATGCAGAATGCCATGTTAAAAATTTGGCAATGTTATGTCGTCGAGACAATAAATATATAGCAGACGGGTTTATTTGTGTTCGCTCCTGAATAATACGCAGCCTACATTTGTATAGTTCTTTTTTACTTTTGAGGAAAACCTTGGTTGTGATTTGAAGAATTATTAGAGATAATTTTATAAAGCTTATTTTGTAGCTTTAATACCAGTGGCAAATTTGTTGCCGTCGTTGTACTCCACATCAAAAGACAGTACAGCATATGATAATGAAACTTGAACAATATATGACAAGAATACTGTCTATTGGCATTATACTTGTTGTGACACAATATGCCCGTCACAAGTGCCGATTTCCTCCCGGTATTAAGGCGAAACACTTTAAGCGCTCATACTCGCGGTGACCGCCCGTCCGTTATATCCAAAGACTGAAACAGTACCAGCTGTGAACCTCCCCCTCACCTGCGCACACCCTCTTTGCTCCTCGGCGACAGGTAGCGGTGCAGAGCGCATGCGCTGCTGTGCATAGCAGCAGTGACGTCCCCTGCACCGGTAGGCGGAGCGAGTACGCACTGCGGTGGCGCTCCTTCGCCAGACGTGTCGTTGCAGTCGAGTGAGTGAGTCGAGTGTCGTTGCAGTCGAGTGAGTGAGTGAGTGAGCCACTCCCAAAAAGACCATTGGTTCCGCACCAAATAGTTCGGATAAGTGCAGGAAGGCGAATTTCCCAACAAGAAACGGCGGAAGATCAATGAGCGAATACATCAACAGCGACTCCAGACTTCTCCTGGGACTAAGGTGAGAGATGCGGAACGAAAGCACTTGCGACGGCGCAAAGCTTCGCCTGGGACGAAAGCAAGGTCATTTTTGGCAGTCGAAATGGGGCTGCAAAGGCTAGGGCCTAGTGCACTTTTGGCTCCCTAAGTGCCGCCATAGTTTTCAGCTATTGCGCGTGTCCCATTGCGTATTTATCCTGAAAAATGTCTAATGCTTTAAAAGTACTGATTTACCTTGAATTTATTATTCAGTATTATGAGATAAGAAAGGTCCACTTACTTCCCTTTTGCTCAAAATATTACAGCGTTTGTTGTTCAGCATTAATGACTAATGCTTTTCTATAGAAGCCCAGTCTTGTAGTTTATTTAATGCGTCGTTTTCCCCCGGCATGGTACATCGCTGTTATCTGCTATAGATAAACTGGTGTCATTGGGTAGAGAACAAACTTCACTAACGGATAGATGCTGACAATATCATTTGTAATAAGGCAAATAAATATCGACATTAAATACGGCCAAGAAGTACTATCAAGAATTCAGGTTTAATTTAGAACGAGTAAGAAGTTAAAGCAACATATACTGCTTGCGATGGCAAAGTTACGACTGAATAACATGTTCGCAGCACCATATAACATAGGAATTTAACTTTTGGAAAAGTAAACTTCGATGGACGACCAAAACGCTTTAGTGAAATAGCAAGTCCTCGTGTATAAAAGCATTTTTCAATAATCTAAGAAAAAGCTCTTTCTGATCAAGCAAGTCAAGTTCAGCGCAATGTTGTTTCTGGAAGCCATAGCGGAAATTTGCTACCAAATTGTATTCATTTGTGAAAGTACTCTGTGGGAAAGCCGAAAGTTTCCAAGTATTCTATCAAATATTTCCAATACAGACATCGATATCAAGTTATTTAAGCCATTTATTTGACCTTTGATATAAAGAACACACAGTTTCACTATTTGCAATGCTTGAGCGAAGCAGCCATTTGCAAAGCAGCGAATATAAAAATAAATGAGCGGAACTTTGATGACATGGGCAAAAACATTTTACAGGACGTATTTCTGCGTCATTACAATCTCATAATGTAGAGTAATATACTGGATAAATTTCCAAGCAGCTTCCGCATCTGTAATAATGATTAAAATAATTCTATGCGCTCATTTACTCCTCGTGTAGGCGGTATGGCTCGGTGGCAGAGCTAGTATATACTCATAAAATGACCACTAAATGCATCTGCCAATTTCCTCTCTTTCAACGTAACTATTTCATTTATCTAACGGCTGTTGCTGCATTTAATGACGTGAATAGCAATTTTAAGTGTTTCGACATAGTGGCTGCGCTATGTTTTTGATTTTGCTACTAAGTGGGCAATATAACGGCTTCTTGCGCGCCGAAGTTTTTTATTTATACGAATACGCAACTTTTTGAAGCACTTGAAGATTTTGCAGTAATGTGAGAGAGAGGGAAAATTGATATATGCCATTCTTCCCTTTAATGTCTTGAAATTAATATTTTCCTATCCATGTTTTCCTTACTTTCTTTGTCATGAAGCACCTCGTAATAGAAGCTTTTTTATCATAGATTTCTTTAAATATTTGATAAAATTGCTCGAATACAACGCTTGAACTATTTCATGACAAAACCTCTGTCCGGATGCATTCATTATTTTGTAATAAAAGGTATGCAGGTTCACAGAAGAAATGTGAAGTGTTGAGATTTAAAGATTGCAGGTTTTGTCCTTTTCGTGGTTTTTCTGTGGCTTAAAAATGGGAATATGACCGATACGATCTTAATAGAAAGTCCCAGCATTGATGTCCCCTATATATTGGTAGCAATAAACAAGTCTATTGAAGATGGCGAGTGAGCCCAACTCTTGTCACCTGGATGATCGCGTTAATTAAATACCGGAAAATCTAGAGAAGAAACGTCTTTCAGAACTGGCTTTATTATCAACCAGCAGGTCAAGGTTCCAATATTCCCCGCAGCGGAGTTTTTAGTTTATGGATCTCTTCGGTGTAAAAGAACATTTCTGTATTTATCAGATAATTCGATCAAGTTCCCTTTGGCTGACGAAATAAGGTGAAAAGGACGTAGGTGTTCACCGCTAATGACGTAATTTCAATATCTCCACTTGACCATGCGCATTCTTTTTATGAACTACAGCTGTAAATTTTCTTTAATAATAGAGATACCCTGGTACAACGGCCAACGAGAAGAAAGAATCCGCCAGTAATTTATGATACGAAAAGAATGTTTATTAGCATACCATTTCGGAAACGAATGTGGTGTATCCGAGAACAGTTACAAATCTACAGTGGAAGGCATAAGGTCAGAGTCACCTGCCTTAAGCGCGGAAGAACAGCTGTAATATTCCGATTCCGAGCAAGCGTCCCAAACTATGCAAGGGCCTTCTCCTAACTTCTCTGCTGATTTCACATTTCTTCATGGTTCCGGAAAAACGACCACCTCTCTCCGCGACAGGTGCGCGCCCTGCGCCCTTACAGCGCAATTAATCAGGCCACAGTGAATAGCCCCATTAAGTACATGACTTCAATCGAGTCTAACTCTCAAAAACATCGCGAACGAAAACGATTCCTTAAAGCGCCGAGGGCCCAAATGTGCACATTTTTACAACCCAAAGACTGATCGAGGGTGTCCGCAACAGATCGCAAACGGCGTGCGTGCGCCAATGAGTAGTTTTTTAGAGGCGGGAGCTAGAGCGGAAATAAAATGTACGACAATCGCCTATTTAAACGGCGTGCTGATCATCTGGGATTTGGATGCAAAAAGATTTGTGGACAACGTGCCGACACTTCTGCGCAGACCTATAAGCCCGATTAGCTGACCAGAGATGAAGATATTTAAACCCGTGAGCACTGCTGAATATTTTTTTCCGGGGTAAGATTTTCTTCGCCCGTTTCAATATTGCTGCCATTCTGGGATTGCGTGGCCCTCTAGCACGCAGCCTCTCGCTTTTGCTTTATATAAACTTCCCTGGGGCTGAGGGAGTGGCGCTTGCTCAAACTTTCAAGGTAAGCAGTAAAAAATTGGCCTGACCGACTATCCAAATTGGCCGAAACTACAGAACACCAGGAGATGGCCAACAACCTAAACGAAACCGTCACTGCAGTTGAGGCAAGCGTGCAAAGCGTTTTTTTTTTTCCCCTTCTTCTTGAACGAACACCTTGGTTCATGGCCCCTTTTCCCAAGCGTTTCACCCCAGAAGAACCGAGCACCAGGCCGGGGGAAATCTTGTACCCATTGGAAACCGGTGGGTACCCGGCGGCACTGGGGATCGAACCCCGTACCTCCCGAATGCGAGGCGGATGCCCTACCACAACGCCATCTGACAACTACTGCTCAGTACTCGCTTGCCTGGACAAAGAATGAGGCGAAATGACAGATATAAAGAAAGCATTGACCAGAGTAAGGCGGACAAAAGTGGAGCTGGCCCCAGTGCCAACAAATCAGACCTAAACGAGCCTTTACGGCAGAAAACCGAACATAGAATTCCTCCTCAACACCGCAAGCTAATTATCAAGACATTCTTGAAAATCTCCATGAAACTACAGCATTGCTTGTATTTCCGCACCTAACATATAAAGATATCACTGCGATTCACGGCCTTCCCGCAAGAAAGAAGACAGCCGGAGTCCTTGTACGTTTCAGCACGCAAGCGCACAGAAATTCCCCGATGCAAAATTTCAGTAAATTGCTGAATAGATCTTCAGATCTGCTCATGCAAAGAAATATGACAAAACAGGGGCGTGCACTTCTATAGCAATAAAGGCACCTGGCACGTGAAAACAGCTTCGACGATATTTAATTCAGCCACCAGAGGATACTGGTCAGGTGCAAAAGCGGTTGATAGACAACTGCAACTCAAAGCAGAAATGACCTGGAGGCTCTTGTATACCTGGATTGACGTCAGCAACGACCATTATCATTTTATAAACGCCTTTCACCAGGTAGCGTAGCAAAATTTCTGGAGAAAAAGTACCTATCAGGTCTGCAATCTTTTCACTTAAATATACGGCCAGCTATAGATAAAGTGGCAGGTATAGATGCTCCATTTTGATTATTGGATACTAGTTTTACGCCATTATGTTACAGGAAATATTGTACACGAATACTGCTGATACCCAGAACAGTGGCTCCACAAAGACAAACTTGGAGAGAAACACAATACAGGCGCACACTGCCAACTGTAATACAAAACGGAACCCGAACTTCTTTCGCACCAATCACAACTTCCTTCTCTACACCCAAGTACATCATACTCGCGCACCCCTTTTTTCCTAAGCAGGAATATCTGGAAAAATAAATAATAACAACTCACACATCCAAGGTAGCGTACAAGCAATCTCAAAAGCTCTTATTATGGAATAGTGGTGACAATTATTCATTGTGTAGGTAGAGTGTATTCAGCTGGAACCGACCCGATCGCCGTAGAGCCAAGGTATATTCTAAAACAATTTACAGCTCTAGCGCATAAAAGAACGCGCATGGTCAAGAGGTGATTTCAAAATAACGTTACTAGTGGTCAACCATAATGTCATCTTCACCTTATTTCGCCACTCAAATGGAAATATTTCAAAATATCTGATATATAAACTTTCTTTTAAAACCTAGACCGATAACTAAAGCTGAGCTGTGGGGGTGATTTCAATCTTGGCATGCTGGTTGATAATAACGCCCCTTTTGAACGAGATTACTTTTCTAGCGTTTTCGCCTAATTAACGCTGTATCTAGGCTACTAGTATACCCGTTGAATGATATTCTCGAAAAATGAGGTCATTATTCAAAAACGACAACATGCGAAAGAAGCTAAGATGTGTGACGAAAAAAGCGCAAGAAGACCTGGTAGGAGATTTATTATCGCGTTTAAAGGTATGTATGATTCGAGAACCTTAGTGACTCCTGATGAGTGGCTCTCCTTGCGGATCATCGTTGTCGTTGATGCACGTTACTGCCCACCTAATCCGTAACGTTACAGTTCGTGCTTCTATTATCCGACACGTGCTCATCACCATACCGTCAAGCGATATCACATCTTTTAAGAAGATATCAAAAACTGTTTTGCCAAAGCTGTATAAGTATTCCTGCATGGCCTGAGAGCAGCGTGCTTAACTCACATTTGTACAAATTTGGTGGGCTAGTTCTTGAAAGCATAGCACAGATATAGACAAGGAAGACGCAGATGTAGACGGCACAGATGCTAACCCTGTACTGACTTTTAGTTGAAGCAATGATGTTCACAGAGGTGATTACTGCATTACCTGTCGCAGAAGATAGGAAAGAGCTGGATGTAGTAGAAATTTGATGCAGCAAATGTTTGGTTTGGGCTAGTTGGTAGCAATTTCTTCAAAACGTTGAGCAAGCAAAGACAAGAACGAAGCAAGTGTAGACAGGACAGGCGCTAACCCTTTTTTTTTTCAAGAAACTGCTACCAGCTACCCCAAACCAAACATCTATGTGGCTGGAAGGCTTGATTCCGGTCTCTATCTCATATCTGGAATGTGGAGCTTGAGTTACAGCTCCTGCCAAATCGGCCATTTTGATATAGGGACGTTACAGAAAAAGAAGACCAGTTAGCTAATGTTCACGTCACCTGAAAACTATCAACTACCAGAGTCATGCCAATTATTTTTCGCTCACGACGCAGAAGCAGAGTACGCCAAGGCCAGTTTTATCAAAGGATGATAGCGTTGCCTGACCTTTCGAAGCCTGACCTCATGCATTGAAGTGAGGAGCATTAGCAGGTTAATTTCTATTATAACTATTACGAGCACTGGTTCGCAATTGGTGTGTCATGGAGCCTACAACAGATAGCGCAGGATTATTGTTCGGGTGGGCAGCCCAAATTTAAAAATTTGATAGTGGGCGCCAAAGTAGTATCTGCTTGTCGCATCAAGGGTGATATAATAGCATTTCATATCCTATTGCTCATTGATTTTTAATAATGATGTTCTTGCAAAATATATTTGCGTCATCTAGAGCAATTATTTCATCAAGCGGGGTACAAGGCACTTATGCCATAGATTTCTGGGAAATCGGCTTCAGTATAATTGCCTAAGCGCTCACAAAAGCCCCGCAGTGTTCCCCTTACTGTTAGAAGAGTAGGAAGCACTGGACATGAAGTCGACACTTCTTTCGCTGGGCTTCCTTTTTGTGTGGGCGGTTATTTCCGAGTAAACATGAACTATCTCTTTCGCGACTGTCGTAGCGCTCTATTTCTTCTTTTTTTTTTTTTTTTTTGCGGATCGTCTAGTGCTTTCGGTGTTCCGTTAGCACAGGAATATAATGCGCCAACCAGCCCCAAGTGATATTTTACTGAAGACAATTCCTGCCGACTCCGATGCAGTCACCACCGCTCAAATACTCGATCCCTTACTGACCTCTCACTTTCATGACAGTGGAGAAAAGTCATGAGTTTGATGAACTTAAGGTAACGGTATTACAAAGTGGCTTTTAAAACTTTCGTGAAAGCGAGCAATGAGAATCATACCTTATTTTTAAACTTAACGCAATCCGAAGGTGCGGAAACGAAAGCCACAGCATCGTGCACTCTTTTCCGATGTCTAAGCACCTACCAAAATTCTAACTCTAACACGAAAACACCAAAAAGAAGCACTGAGTGCGTCGTCTCAGGTCATACCCTTTTTAAAGCCAAGTTCGGCGATTATCTCCAACCCCTCTTTGACTCATCTCCTGATCTCGCAAAATTTATATCTCCCTTTTTTGTTTTTCTTTCTTTTACCAACTCTTCTCTCTGCCTACTGAGGTCTCTTACACATAACAGTATTTCAGGGCTTGTTTTCCTTCTTTTCGTTTTTATTTTTTGAAGTTTGGTCAAGATACATTCAAACCTGCTCCGCTGCCGGGGGCAGGGACAAGTGTCGCCATTTTCTCCGAAGATAGCTGCGCGGCCTTGCACGCTGCCGACCACTCGACGGCAGTGTAAGACTCCTGTCAAATAGCAAGCACGCAGTACCTGACAAAAAATTCTAGAGGGCCCTTTGGACCACTCATGTGCGATGTGGCGAAACCCGGACCGTTGCTACTGCACATGGCGCATCAAGTTTGCTCTAACTATCGTTATCAACTAAATGAACCATCATTATTGTTACTATTGTCATCATTGTCATTTATCACTGATTGCAGCGTCATTATCATCGCAACTATGATCATCATGGTAGGGATAGAGAATTACGATGTGTGTTTCAAGATCCCGGTAGTGGCGCAGTTGGTTGAAGCGCTCGGCTGGGGATCCGAGGATGAAGTTTAGATTCCAGTTGGAGACGGTATTTTTATTGCACATTAGCTATAGTGTGACGGAAGTGCATGACATAATCGTGGCCGACAGTATGAGCAAAGATTAAAACCAGCGGAAAGACGCAGACAAGGAGAGAATGTTCCTGGAATGTTCTATTTTGCCGCATCAACATACACGGCACTATCAACCCCTTGATAGAAATTGCGGAATTTCTGCTCCATTCGTGATTATCCGAACGCCTCCGCGTTGTAACCTTTGATCGCCCCTGCCCGTCTGTACAATGCTTCTGTTCGCAGCATTCGGCAGGATAGACTCTCAAGAAACTCTTAGTAATATTTGGTTCACAGGAAAGTAAATGCGCACAATCTGTCACCCTTGTTCCGTGGGCGCCGAAACCGCGCCGTAAGGAAAGAGTGGAAGGGGAAGCGAAAGTGGATAGAGAGGAAGAGAAGCCGTAGTTGCGCACTATAGGAAGTAATTTCGACTACCTGGGGATCTTTAACGCACACTGACCTCGCACACCACACGAACGCCTTTCACGGAACTCTCCTCAGAAAACCTAAGCATGGCGACACTTAAAAGCTGCATGTGGAACGCGCACCTGGTTATGCGCCCTCATGCACGTCTCCAGCTTCCCATCAAACGCGCACCTCTCCAACGACCTTTTTGAATACGCTTACGATGACCATCCTGACACGGTGTCCAATACTCGTTTGGCGTTTATCGACGGCTACACTGCGAGGATATT